>JAFJTR010000007.1:600000-765022 GCA_022559985.1 Parastagonospora avenae f. sp. tritici 18332-5
GTTTTGAATAAACATGAGGCGTTGGGCATACACAAGGTTTACCGAAAAGCAATCCACGAAATTACGATTTTACACCGCTGTTGACTTGTAGGCTCGACGAACTCCGCGTGGCGTTATGGACATAGTAATATCGTGGCGATTCCCTCGTGTAGCCGCCCAGCTCACATGTAGTCTAAACCACGGAAGCTTTGTCAATGTCACTGTAGCCCTGTAATGTTCTGTAAAAACTTTTGTCACTACAAGTCCTCTTACTTTCACCGCGCCTTGCGCACGTGTGGCATAGGGCCCAAGCTCACCACCTCTAGTGTATAAGTACCGCTCGCCCCCCTGACATCTACCACTCATCCTCACACTCGATGTTCTCTCCATCATGTTCGCAACTCTCGACCATAAGAATTGGAACCATTTGACCGAGATCATCAACCACTCCTGGACTTTCGCACAGCTTCTGAGGTACGTTTGCTTCCCACGAACTAACTACTACCACACAATACCTGTGGGAAAAAGTCGGCATTGCACCACAGGCTTTCAAAGCCCCCACGACGTCAACACTTTTACAGTTGGGTTGCAGCAAATTTGCATCGCACTCCGTCCAGGTGGCGCAGCGTCTCTGCGCTTGGATCGAGCGATACTCGGAAACTGGCTTCTTCCTCTGGTTTCGCCCGTCCAAGTCACTCGCAACCATTCCAGGCATTCCTCTGTCGAGGTAAAAACCTTCTTGGGTCCCTGGGCGCATGAATTGAGCTGGCTCACATGTGATTCGGTCGTAGACGTTATTGTGCGCCGGCGTACATAGTCTTATCGCAACTGGGAATAGCGGGAGTCCGCCAGAGGAGCCTCTGGACGAGTGTGCCCGCTGCGGAGTCGTTGTGCCGATGGCAAGTCCGTCTATGAGGACTCTTCGAACGCTGCAGAATGTTTTGTCGAAACAGAAATCGACTCAAAGGCGATCGAGCCTACTCAAATCTTATGGGCCTTTATACCCTCTATCTTGAACGCATGTTGAGCTAGCTCTTCATGCAATGCTCAATATCGCCAACAGAGCTTTCGCGCAGATAGCAAGTCCATATACGATGACTCTGCAAGGCAGTAACAGGTTTTCATAACTTGTCTTTTTCATTGAGTACGCAGCCGCATGGTTCCGCCTCGAGGATGAAGCAAAAAATCAAGTGTGCCGCAGCAAATGTTGTCTGACGGTGATGGCCTGTAACACAATTTTCTTGGGAACACAGTCCAAGCTAGACGTGGAAGAGAACACGAGGTAGAACATGAAAGGGAACGAGATACTTTCAAGTGTGAACATACTGACTTTTAATCGACTGAAGACTGAAGAGATTCTGAGCAGAACCATAAGCAAGCAACGGACGGTGTCCGTGTCGCTGTAGCAAACCTGCAGCCGCCTAGCTCTGAAAAGCAACCTCCGTGTCGTTGCCCTCAGCGGTCTGCACACTCGTCGTGATGAATGCGCGCCAGAGCTCTGATGTCAAATTCTTCGCCGTTCATCCACCGTTGTAGAACATGATGTTGTCTTCCGCCTCGTTGGTAATGCCGATTTTCGTCAGACTAAGAAACCTAGAGCAAAGCGACTGTCCCATGAAATCTTTTGCCTTTTGCAGACCAGCTGTCGTGTAAGCTTCAGCGATCATGGCAGAGGGCTCGACGGCTCTAATGGCAACACGCTGAGCGGGGAGCAAATTCTGCACCCATGCAGCATCTCGGCATCCAACCTGGAAGGTGTTGAGTTTGTATACCAGAGTCGCTGTCTCGGAGTAGATTTGTCGGCAGACTTCAGGTAGATGAAACGCCATAGGAATACGCCGCTCTCTTTCCGTTTCTTTGAGGAGCCTTCGGTAGCCCTTCCGCATGATTTCATCTCGCGAGGCAACGGTTACGTGGGCCTGGAATGTACCGCCTTTGCTCCAACCGTCCCGCTCGATGGTGTTGCCACCCATGGCCAACTCCCAGATCGTATTCCTGGTTTCGCCGGGAAGTCGCAGTAAAGCCGAAGTCGTCGCGTTGTGTGCGGCCCTTTGCCTAAGTCAGTGTTGGAGAACTTGAGGAGTTTTTGCTGATACGAACATAGCCACAAGGTGGGTTGGTGTTTTACTCAGATCGACGAGCCCATTGTTAAGGACAGAGATGGACTTCTTGACTTGGCGAGCGGTCTTCTTCGTGGTCGTAGACTTGCTGATCTTTGTTTTGGTGCCAACTGTCGTTGATGGCTTGTTGCGCACTTGGCTTTATGTTTGCTCGGAGCCATTGTCGCTGCAGTGTCAATTTTGGGAATATTGAAGGGGAAGGATGAAAAGGAAGAGGTGTCGTGGAAGAGTGGACGCCTTCTATAGCCACCTCACCTGTAGTGAAGTGACATATGATATGGCGGTGAAAGTGAAAGTGAACGTGCTATTCCAAAGGTGAAGGCATCTTAGGGATGTGAAAGTGTCCGGCGAAAATTAGAATAGTTTGATTTTCAAGTGCCACTAGGTAGCGGCGAAATTCCTGTCTGCCTTCTCTAAGGAGAGGAAGTGAAAAGGCAGCCTGTTTATATTCAAAAATTGCTAGAAGAATAATATAGAGCATCTTGCAGTTGTATATATATTCAGGCTCCCTTAAGGTCATGACTTCTTTAACTTTTAAATCTGTTGACTTGTGTCGTGTAGGCGCGGAGCGGACACGAATTTTACCGCTACCTAGTGGTGCTAGAAGCCGAATGACATTTGCGATCGTCCTTCATCAGCGATGGAATTAGTGAGGCTATAGACACTGATAGTACCATGGGGCTGATACACCCTTACATGTATAAGGCGACTGCGTTTTACCTCCATATTAGCGGCAATCATCAACAAAAGGGCGCCACACTTACCTCGCAAACTGTGCACCCTTTCCAGTCATTACCACCACATTGGTCCCAATGTTTACTTCTACATCCACCATTCCCACCACCCGGTGTACTTGTAGGCGGTCTTTGTGTCGATGAAGGACGGTTTGGCGGCGGCAGAGAAGGCCGAATCGTGGTCGATGGTCTGGGAGGTGTCGCAGGACGAGAAGAGCTCGGTATCGGTATCGTTGGTGGTTTCGAAGGCCTGGGTGGGCGGGTACCTCCAAGAGTCGGTGTGTTAACATAACTGCCGTCGCAGTAATACGTATCGCCATCCAATTGCAAGGTCTTCAAGATTGTGCTGGTGCCATTTAAGCCAACACTTGTACATGACACGCCCTTTGCCGCCTGTGCGTTTAGAGGTGTGGGGTATTCGATGTGAAAGACCGGTTTGTTCAGCGCGAGGAACTGATCGTATGCTCTACACTCTCCAAGAGCTGCACACTGCTCGTTGACTGCAAAGTCTACTGTCGAGGCAAGGCTGCTGACGATGTCCAAGCTGTTCTTTAGGCCAATCTTCATGTTGTATTTCCTGGCTTCAGCTTGCATCCAGAGCATGTAGTTGATTGCGTCTGAGCTGGTGAGCTTCAGGCCATTATCGTTTTGCTATGCTTTGTTAGCTGATTGATTGTATTCTTCAGCATCCCGGCCCGCGTGGAGGCGCGCGTACATAGCCATCTTTCCGGTAATTAGCAGCTGTCCAGATGAAGAAAAGCATTGCAAGATGCAAATAATTGCTTGCGCACCTGTGTTGTCTGGATCGATAGCGTCACAGCCCTTATCAGCTGCCAACTTGATACGCTTAGCTATAATATTGCGGATCGATTGCGACCCTGTGCGTATCCATTTCTCGTTCGGCCACTCAGGCAGGACTTTACCCAAGTCTGCAGCTGCAAAGTCCCTGTAGTCGTCTCGCCAGTCTTCCGCGGTACCTGCACTAAAGTAGCAGATGACAATCTTTCCTGACGCCTTCAGTGTTGCCATTGTTGACGCCGGGTTATCGAAAAGGTCGATGTCCCAAACAGGGGCATCGGTAGGCGCAAGAGGCATTTTCGACATGTCCGGTACTCCAAGAAGAATAATCTGGAACTTTTGTCCTCGTATAAATGGTTCCATATTCTGCGATGACGTTTGTGACATCAACAGAGCCCATATTATCAGCAATGGTGTACCTAAAGAGAGGTACAGGTAACCTTTTGCCATTGCAGTTCAAAAAATGATGTGATGGCAACACAAGGAGTTGAAAAGAATTGAAAGAACAAATGCTGTGCAAATGGCAATACCTTAAGACGCGATCTGACCAAGATCTAAATCATATCCTATATTGGCCACATAGAAACCGACAGCCAATGGAAGGCACCCGCTCGTATGCCATTTTACGTACTGTTTTCACCATGTGCCGGCGAAATCCCTGTCCACCTTATCCGGTGTCGAGAGGTAGCCTGTAGATATTCAAAAACACATGTAGAACTGGACAAAGTTTATTACAGCAGCGCATGTAGACAGGCTCCTTTGTAAGCTCATGGACATTCTCCTAGAGACTTGTAGGTCATGTCGTGCAGGCGCAGTGCGGACACGAATTTTGCCGCTGCCTGGTGTTGTCGACAAAGCCCATTGTTCAGAAATTAACAGAGTCCAGTGCTGACCAGTATTGGTTAAGGCTGGACTTGTGCAATATCGAAGAATATTGCTAAATCCTAGCCACAATGTGAGAATGACTAGAGTAAAATACCAAGAGTTCCGCATGCCATGGTGAGGGACTTCCCCTGCTCGTGCTATGCTCTGATCATTAGTAGAAGGCCGCGCAAGTTCCTTCGTCTCTTTCCGAAGTCGAACAGTACAATTCTAATAACAGTAATAGCTTGCCGTATACTGTCAGGTAAATCGCACGATGCATGCAGACCCACCCAGTCTCAGATGCCTCGTGGCAAGTTCCGGACCGTTCTACGGGTATGAACGTACGGACCTGCATCTCCGGCAGATGCATGAATGGCGGGGAAAAGCTTGTTTACTGCACCCCAGAGCGAACCAACGAAGCGGTCCTTCTGGCAAGGTTTTGTAGCCGTAAGAGCACTGAGCACGTTTAGGGTTGCGGCTAAATGCTGAATCAATTTGAAAATCGCCGAATATAAGAGCTGTAGCTGAGCACAACCAGTCAGGCCGTCACGGGCGTAGCAGAAAATTTCTCGTGTTACCAGTCGGAGCTCGTTGTTTCGAAATGTGCGTACACGTGAAGTGCCTCATCTAGTAAGTCGAGCACGCAACATGGAGAGATTGCAGTCACATAGAGTGCTGTCAAGCCTAGAAGCTTGCACTGCGAGCATCGTGAATGAGCAGCTAATATCGAGATCTGTCAGCCAGCACGCCGCCACGGTCACCTCTTGAGAGAGCGTAGAAGGCCCAACTGAAGCGTGACGCGTCAGGACTGCGTTACATGAGCTCCGGGAGTCCGTTTGAGTTTAGAAAACACGAAAGAAGCTTTTCGGAACTCTAAAGCGAGCTTGCCCATAACACAGACGGCATAGGCGGTACTGTTCAGTTCTTAACCCCTGGCGATGGTCTCACACGGAGATCCTACGGTACGCATCCGAGCGGGGCAGAGCGATCACTCTATTAATTTCGTATTATCTAGAAACGTTAGAATTTCCGAGGCAATCACATGGTGCGAAGAAATGGCTGCCGCGCGATGTCGCCATCTCTGTGTTGAATCTTCGTGTTGCATTAATTACCTAAAGTTGACGATGGATGAGGTCATCCACTCTTATCGATAACGCGCGTTCTGAATCTGACATTTTCAGTCAACGTGAAACTGCTTTTCCAAGTCACGACCGAAGGCACAGGACACCAGGACAATTTCATCGCGCATATGGAATTATAGCATTTCTCAACGCCCCAATGGAGTGCATGAGCAACTCCCACCGTTTTCTTAGCCCGAGTCTTGACCACGCTTGCTGATGCTTGCGCTTTGCCGACCACGATGCCTACTCCACTCTTCGCGATTTCTTCAAACACGCACGTTACGTACCATTCCTCGACGCATTCCCACCTATATCAAGTCATGGGATCCGACTCAGCATGCGCCCGCACGTCAGCCTCAAGCATCGATTGAGCCTGATCAAATTCGGGATACAAGATGGAGCGAACTACACGAAATGGTCCAGGCCCAGGCACACATTGTGTTGAGTACTAAAGACAACAAGGATGGCAGTGACCCTCCAAAAACGATGCCTCCCTCATATAAAAAGCTCAGACACTTATTGCGGCTTGCTTCATCACCCAACATTAACCTCATGGGCATGCGCCGTCATATATGGAAGGCATATGTTCTCACAAAACTCGAGGACCAGGATTCGCTATCGAACTTGACTTTCGGAGAATGGGACGTTATTTGGGAGTCGCAATCTTTCACACTGCGCAGCAACGAAAACCGAACGCTGCATCTGGAGGAGCTCTACATTGATTTGTGTTCTACGGGGATTGCACCTACTAAGGCTCAAAGAGTTGAGTATCTGGAATGCCACTTTCAGAACGGCAAGGAGGCTCAAGCGCTTCAGAAATGGGAGGCAGATCGCGGGGAAATCGAAAGTTACCAACCCTATCATTGCGAGCCGGAACACTTGAAAGTTGGGGTCAAGATGTATGCGCGAGCTGGCAATGCGGACCGAGCTAGTCAGCTGATGGAACAACTCTTCGCGGTGCTGCCTGAACCAGACAAGTCGCTCTTGCTCACTGTGTTTCGAGCACATACTAGTTCTGCGGAAGCGAAACACCACGACGCTGCATATGATATGTACAAACGACTGAAGGCCCTCCCGATAATCCTGGGGAGGAGAGATTACGACGCGTGCTTCACAGGCTTCCTAGAAGCGAAGAATATAACTTTCGCGAAGGAGGTCTTTCGCGACATGGTCTCAAACGGTATTCTTGCAAACACGGGGTTTGCAAAAGATGTGGAGGAAGTGCTGAAGCGACTTCACATGTTGTACCGTCTAGCCACAGACTTGTCTAGCATGACTAACATTGCTCTTCATGCTATCAATCTGTTACCGCAATCTTACTACGGGCAGTTGTTTGGAGACTGGATGAAATTTACCGTCGTCCAACAAGCTCCTGAGGCTGCCGCGCAGATCCTCGAAATGATGTATCGACAAGGCTACCTTCCAGAGACGTTTCATTTCAACATGCTTCTCAGAGCTTTCATACGAACAAAGGAGTCTACAAATGTGCTTCAGGCTGAGAACATTGGTTGGCGCATGATTGATGAAGCCCGGAAGGCGCACCAAAAGAGCACCAAGCCATTCTCAAACCACGAGGGTACCAACCACAAAGATGCTCCGATGCCTGAAAGTCTACAAGCCGCGCGAAAGCTTCCGGCAGCCGATGTCGATACCTTCGCCCTCATCATTCACCACCATGGCAAAAGTCTGCAGTGGGAGCACGTCGACTATCTGTCGCGTCAACTCAAAGAAACGTCGATTGCCCCCAACGCGACCATCATGAACGTCCTTATCGACAACAAAATCCGAAAAGGTGCATACGCAGAAGCCTGGTCCATCTACAGGCAACTCACAAACCCACCTAAAGACGGATCAATCACGGGTGTCTTCCCCGACGGTGCATCCATTCGTTCTGTCTGGAAGATGCTGCGACTTGCCCTGGGCGACCACGCTACAAGGCACGAGCCCGGGCTACCAAGACCTCGAGAACTCCTGAAGGAGACGGTGGAATGGTGGGCACTGGTTCGCGGCCGCTACGACGCTGAGCGATTCCGCATGGGACTTGTGGGCGGGGACTACACTGCAATCTCCGCGCTCATGTTGCATTGCTTCTCATATACGCAAGACTTACCAGGCTCACTCGTCGCATTGCACATTCTGCGGCACAATTTTTATATCTTTCCTACAACCAAAGACGTCAACATCTTGCAGCGTCAGATGGCTTGGGTCGACTTGAGTCGCGAGTCAGTAGACTCTCGGTCGGAGTACTTCCACAGCCGCAGTAACCGGGTACGCACTGACAGGATCGGCAAAATTTACCTGATGCTATTGCAGCAGCGCACGCAACGAATGCAACTGACTCGGGATGATGTAAAGGCTTTGACGGACGAGCAGAAAGGTGACGTAAATCTCAACCTTCTGAGTGAGTTCACTCGATCTGTAATGAAGAGGCAGTATCCAGAAGAGCTTGTGGAGGTGATGATTCATGCAGCGAGGGTAAGTGTTGGATGCCCAAACTTGCCAACAGGTGATATGACTGCGTTTGAGGTGGCGTAGTGCAGGCTTGTACGAATTCATGTTAAGAAGGAAACAATTTTAATCGCCAATGATCGGCTGTGTATAACATTCAAATAGTTGCTTTAAAACCCATAATCTCGCGTGCAAGTTGTATCTTCATTCTGCGATGGCGAGCGAGCAGTCAGCCTGCCATCCTTAAGGCCCCCTCATTGAAGCATCGAGTTTAATCTATCCGGTGCGTCTCTCCTAGCTCACCACCACGACGTTTGATCTTGTCCCACCAGAGGCATTTCCATCTTGATCCTCCGTTTCCAAGAAGAAGTGCTTCCATTCGATGCGCTGTTGGTGATATTCCTTCCTAGTCGTCGTCCAGATGCTCCTCACCAAGGTCCTCGACCTCAACAATAGCCCTGACAGTGAGGCCCGGTCTAAGACTCCTGAATTCCTTCAATACCCAATCAGTTTGGCGAAACCACATGTGTCCCTTCAGCGCGTCAACCGTCACGTTCGAGACCGCCAGGTTGTAGATCCCGACAGCCAAGTGGACTGTGACCTGTTGCAAGTTTGGAAGTATGGGCAGCTTATGAATTTCTGGTGTTGACGACACGTATGCGGTGCTCTCAAAGTCTTTTCCGACGGTAGGCCTGGTGACAGAGACTTCCAAGTCGTACATCAATGCGATGCTGCAAATCGGCCTGTACTGACATCGCTTGAAGCTGGCTGTACAGCGGAGAAATTCGTTGGCGTCGCCGAACGCGATGGTGCGGCTTGAGTCCACGAGATCGCAAGTCTCCGTACGAATGCAACGACACACGTTTGCAATGGCATGCGCATTTTGGTAGTCTTTGATGTTGATCGCTGGTGAAGCTGAGCCGATAACCTTCCAGGGTTGTTCACGCAGAACGTAGTCGTAGAATTTCATTTCGAATCTCACCAGACAGCTTGAACAGCGGAGATGAGGTTTGATCATGAGTCGGGCTGTAGCATATAATCAGTTGACATACGGGCCAACCGATAGGCGCGCGAAGTGCTCGTTAAGTGACCCGAACATGGTGTACGAGGCGACTCGATGGGTGATTAGATGGCGTTGGTAGAGTGGCGAGTGCAGTGACAATCAAGTAGGTCGATATAATATAAAGGTGAAGCTTGCTCCCGTTTGCCGCTAGTGCCGCCATTACACCGCTTGAGCCGGCCTCTTACCATCTATAGTGGGAGCTGCGAACTGCTTCTCATAAACAATTGCAGTCAGGGCTTCCACAGCCAGTCCTGCGCTGTCACTTCCACATTACCCATCAACGCCTTCACCTGTCTCCTTGCAGTATATATCCATCTCTGAATGCACGCGTCGCGTTTCACCTTGCCCTTACCCGGTTGGATACTATCACCTCCTTCGGCGAGCTCGAAAGACAAATTCATGTTCAAGATACCTTGGAGATATGGCAGGAAGATAAGAGTAGGGACATGGACATCGTTAACCTGTATCTCCTTAACAATTTGCCGACTCATCGGAATGTAGGATCGGTATATCTCGAGCTTGCATTGTAGTTCCACGCGTGTCGTTGCGTCGCGTTGCATGACTGGTATAGTTGCGAGCCATCGAATAAAATCATGTGCATCTGTAAAGCTGAATGTGGACTTGCTAAAAGCGAACAGGCTGGCTTCGGAGAAATTTTGCCGACAGGTCCTCGCGAACTTCATCGCATGCTGCAGGTCGAGAAACACGGACTTGAATGATGGGCTGGTTTCGCACGCGGAGTAGGTGAGGCTGCCTGTGTAGAAAGGTAATTCGGAGATGTAGCTCATCGCCCAGATCTTGTCACATAAGAGATGCCTGTAGATGCGATTGCGCAGCTCAGCGGGGAGTCGGAGCAATGGTGGGGTTAATTCTGCGTGTGAAATACTGTTCTATGATGTCAGTCTTTGAGTCAGTGGGCGCATGTACAGTAGTATCAGGTTTCGCTACTGGTCTGAACTTAACAGCTGACTACCTCTGGCTTTAGACTAAAAGTAATCAACGTCAAACAGTATGGTAAAACAGTACGTACGTATTATCCATGTCCATGGTGCAGGAGTAGTAAGAGTCCGGGGAGCTCGGGGTCAAGTACTCGTCCGAACAACGAGGTGAGGAGGACATCTTGATTGAAAAAGCCAACGATGTTGAGTGGAGTGTGCTCTACGGGGGAGAAGAGCGAGTGAATAAATGTTGTTATCAATTTTCTAACCGCAGGGGCGTGTAAGGGAGATTGCTGCAGCCTAGCTTGTACAATTGTACAAAACACCCAGATACCAAGGCCACATCGACCAATTAAGGCATTAGCACCATTTTAAGGTATTTTGTGGTACATCGATCGTGAGAAATTCCACTAATCATTCTTTAGAGATGATAGCTACCATAGGTATTTCTGATGCACTGGTCGTGATATTACTCCGCAATAACGAACGTCAATAAGACACGATGAATTCAGACACCAGGATTCTGGAAGAAAATAAAATGAAAGTTCGGCTACCGATAACGACACACTTTTCGGATGCCGTGGCTTCAATATCGCACGCACTTGGAGGGGTGAAGTGACGTTAAGGGTGAATGCGTCTGATTGGCCATCAAACGGAATCGCAAACGTCGGTCGATGTCCTCCGCGGCGCCGATCGATGACGTTCCGGTTGTCAGCATCCCCAAACGCGCTCCACACCCGTTTGCTATGGCCAATATTTCTTTGATGACGAGTGCTAGTGCGCTGATGGATGTTACGCGACTTTTGCACGCGATGGCTTTCATCTCGCCTTTTTCCATTACTTGACCGCGACATCTCGCATATCATAAGAATGTCGCGCGGTGAAAGAGCACCGTTGTTGCAGGAGCGCCATAGTGAAGAAGGAGATTCTCGAGAAGTACGTGTATTGAAAATGCTACCTGTTGTATAACACGATGGGGAGCGAGCAGCCCTTCTCACGTCCTGAAGCTATACATAGTATCGACTGGTTTCGATCGCGACGGCAACACCCCGTGTACAGCTTCACACGATTTGCATCTAACATATAACAGATCCTTCGCCTCGAAGACTTCCCAGAGGAAAACCCAAGAACATGGGCAAAATGGAGGAAGATGGCGAACGTGGGCGTAATCGCGTTGATGTCCAGTAAGACAGTATTCGGCTACATGTATAGAAAGGTCTGCTAACATGCAATGCCCTCAGTCGTTAGTCCACTCGTCAGCTCCATGTTCACACCGGGCATCGACGAAATCGCAAAGGACCTGAATTGCTCCACCACCGCAGTCATTGGCACAACGACCGGCTTCGTGGTTATGCTAGGCATCGGGCCACTTCTTCTGGCCCCATTGAGCGAAACGTTTGGACGGCGTGTCATCTACCTGACTTGCTTTTCAATCTTCACGCTCCTCCAAATACCAACCGCACTTGCACCGAATATCGCTTTCCTCATAACGGTCCGAAGTGTTGCGGGCTTCTTTGGGAGTGTTGGCATCGCAAACGGTGGAGGTACAATCAGTGACATGTTTGTGCCTAGCGAGAGGGCTGGTGTCTTTGGATGGTATTTGCTGGGGCCATTACTAGGACCAACACTCGGACCCCTGTTCGGAGGAATTATCGTCCAAAGACTCGGTTGGCGATGGGTTTTCTGGGTCATGACTATCGTCTGCTTCGTCAACACTTTGGCCGGATACTTTTTCCTGCGCGAGAGCTATGCTCCCGAGATCTTGAAGCGAAAGAAGGCAGAATATGAGAAGGAAGCTGCCAGCATGGAGGGAACGAAATACTCGTACGAAGGCGAAGACGAGCGCCCATTCATGCAAAGAGTCGCACAATCTTTAGCACGCCCACCGAAGATCTTCACCCAACCTATCGTGGCGACAATGGCCGTCTACCAAGCCCTCATCTTCGGCACAACGTACAGCATATACACCAATATGCAGCCGATTTATCAAGATCTATACGGCTTCGACACTGAAAAGGTTGGACTCTTGTACCTTGGACCTGGTCTGGGCTTCTTGTTCGCCGTCTGGTTCCTCGTTCCTCGTATCGATACCGTCTACAAAAGCCTCACTGCGAAGAACAACGGCAAAGCTAAGCCAGAATTCCGACTCCCGCTTGCCAACATTGGAGCAGTATTCATCCCGGTATCGTTGTTCTGGTTTGCATGGGCAGTCGAAAAGCACGCGCACTGGTTCGCTTCGATATCAGGCACTTTCTTCTATGGCATCGGACAAGTTATGATACTAAACTGCACACAAAACTACTTCATTGATAGTTTTGAACAGTACGCAGCGAGCGCCATCGCTGCGGGCGCAGTCTTTAGAAGCCTGGTTGGTGGTATCATTCCGCTCGGTGCACCAGCACTGTTCGAAAAGCTAGGTTATGGCTGGGGCATCAGCGTCTTTGCTTTTGTGAGCTTGTTACTTGCGCCTGCGCCGTTAATGTTCTATATCTTCGGTGAGAGGATACGCGAGCGCTTCAAGGTCAATCTGTAAATTAGATGGGCTAGTGGTGAATCTCATCACGACGTATAGAACACGAGTAGCCATGGCAATAGCTTGGACTCGATATCCTCAAGGTCATGTCTATAATTGAAAACGCGTCCGTGAGCCTTTAAGTCTACTCAATTCAGTGCATCGTACTTGCGTCCGCTCATAGCTAAGGGGTGGCGGCAGTGAGTATGTTACAGTGAATTAGGCCAGCAAGGCTACAGATAAGAGATAAGTCCGCAAAGAGCGCTGCGCCCAGGGGATTGCAAGCGCAGCCCGCTTTGCGCCTGTCTCTTACTAGTTCTTTAGGAAACTGTTCCACTCCAACTCGCATTCCTTCCTTTCTACCTCGAGCAAATCCTCTACTCAACACACCTTCTGCTCTAAATGAGGCCATCCAAATCCGCAAGGCCGATCCGCCACAAGCTATCGAACCCGCCCAAGGTGGTACCTTTAACCCGTCGTGAAAAGCACCTCATCGTCGTGTAAGAGTGAATTTTATTACAAGCAGCCAGGTATTGATTTTGTGTAGTACAGAGCAGAACATGCGCCAGTCTGCATTCTTGCAACTGCCCGGTGAACTGAGGAACAAGATATACGAATACACCCTGTACGAAGGCGATTACCGCTGTGAACACCCTGGTGCGCCCCCTCGACTTGTTGAAGGAAGCTTCCCAAACCGACTCAGCATTCTTTGTGTCTGTTACCAGATTCATGAAGAGGCTGCCCTCATCCTCTTTAAGGTCAACACCTTCCGCATCTTCAATTTGTCGTGCTTGAGAGGTTGGAAATTCCTCCTGACAGTGCCGCAACGACGCGTCATCACTTCTACTCAATTCAACACCTCCGACATATGGATTCAAGGCAGAGCTTCACACATTACGCAATCTTCGCCCGCGAGACAATGGTCAGCTGTCGAAGTACTACTTACCCGGAGTACGTCACGTGAGGATTGTAGTCAGAAACATGTTTTGATTCGGTGTACTGACCCGTCTGGGGTCACGAGAGGGGCTAGAGTCGCTCCGGGTGTGGCTCAGCGGTCGTCACGCAGAAGTTGAGGTGGCCTTGGTACGATATGCATTGTGAAGCTCAGGTTTCGTGGTCTTGTGATGTGAACCTACACTGCCTTAGCGATACTTTTCGACAGCAAGATTCAAAGCACAAGCCGGCGTCATGAACTCAGGCTGTTCTACGTTACTCTCAGTTGATTCATTCAGCTCGAAACGTCCAAAGGTCTTCTCCCGTGCACACTCCAATCCACTTTGAGCCAAAATACAAACTAATGCGAGCGTTGAATGCTATGACATGTGATAGCCTATCTAGTAGTCTGAAGGCATACACAGAGCTTGATCGATGGTTTCAGAGCGCATCGACACGTTGCATATCTTCAGATCGTGAGTTGATCTGCAAGACCCTGTATACTTTACCTCGTAGTTAATAAGTATAATGCATTGGATTTATTTCGTAAGTCTACAGTGAAGTTTAAGTGAATTAGGATCACGAGCACTGTTGCCTAGGAACCCGCTGTTGACATGTAAATACATCGATCGCCCTCAACCCCGCTTCTCCGTACTACAACGTTTGCATTCTGAAACAAACAACCATGCTACCCTCAATCACTACAATGGAAGATGCCAAGACTTGGCACGAGGCCATGTAAGTCCTCACTGTCCAGCAGACCGCACGCTCCCTAAATGAACAAGTACCGCCCTCAACGACCTCAACTCCCCCCTCCTCCGTCTCCCAGGCGAGCTGCGTAACCGCATCTACGGATACGCTCTCGCCATCGGCACCTTCCACTTCACCGCAAGATCCTCGAGTAGCCGAAGACCGCGCCCCAATTTCTTCGGCCTGCAAACGCCAAAGCAACATGTCTTCGCCCTGCTACGTGTTTGCAGAAAGATTTACCACGAGAATGCGAATTTCCAGATACCGTTTGCGGTGAATACGCATGCTTTCAGTCTGTTCTATAGATTGTCGGCGTATTATGTTCATTTGACGACGGAGCAGTTGGCGTGGATTACGAGTGTTGATGTTGAGGTTAAGCTGAGGGCTACTCATGGGATGAAGTGGTTTGTGGATGGCTGGAGAGAACGTGGTGTTGAGTCTCTGCATGATGTCATGCCTGGTGTGAGGAGGGTGCATATACGGTTTAATAGAGTGGCTGATGTGCAATCGGAGATGACGGAGGAGGAGGAGGAAGAGCAGATGGAGAAAGATGAGGAGACGGTCACGAAGTGGCTGCGAGGAAAGGGTGTGGGGAAGGTCGAAGTGACGGTTTCGGATGAGCTGAAAGAGTGAATCAGAGTGGCATATACCGGCAGAAATTGCAATGCGATCAACATCGAGGCTATAGACTTGTGCCGCCGCAACGGCACCCGTGATTTTCCTTACGAGAGGTCTGATGTAGAGAGTCCACTTCTACGATGGTTCTCCAACTACAAGGATGGGACGATTCGCGTTGAACTTGGATGTGGTAGGTGGAGGTTCCATGGGACGAGAGAGTAGGTTGCATGGCACCCCCGAGCTGAATCGTTAAGATTTTTCGAAGGTAAGATATCAACACTCCAATGAAGCAAAGGAACATGATGCACACCCCCACGGACTGATTTCAACTTTGATAAAATTGGGTATACGCTCATAATGCTCTCGGCTCCTTTTTGCTAACACCAGTGACGCCATCCTATGCTGCTCAATCGAGAAATCGTAGATCAATCCAATCTACTCGCGCCTGCTATGCTAATATCGTACACCCATACCCCGACCGCATCCTACGGCCCACCTTTCGGTCTCTGATGATTATCCATGATATTATAAATTCCAGTCGTGATGTTGACAAAACGCCCTTGCTTGGGGTCGTACCACGCCGCGACACTTAGAGTTATGCGTGCCCTGTCGCCGCAGACGTCGATGAGTCCCATGACTAGGAGGCTGCCGCGCGGTGGGCGCTGCGCGTATGGCTTGAAGGATTTCTTGATTTCCTGCTGGAACTTGCTGAGGTCGAGCGTTAGGTTCTTGGGGTCGGGGAGGATGAGGCCGAGCTCCTTGGCCTGTTGAGAGCTCAGAGACGAGGCTGGGTCGTCGGTGCTGTTGACTGCTGGGGCTGGAGGACTCGAGGCTGCTACGCCTGGAGTCTCGGGCTTCTTTTGGCCTGTTGCGACGGACTTGTCGACGTCGGAGGGTTGTATCGAGCCAGGCACAGGTAGAGGTATAGACTTGGGCTTCTCCTCTATTCCCACGGATAGCTTGAAGCTCTTCCATGATAGAAGCGCCTTCTGCTTGATGTCCGCATACAGTGCGTTCGAGACTATGCTTGGGAAGAGTAATTTGTTCAGGCGCTGGTGGTGCAAGTCTTCGACCGGGCGGGTCGCTTTCCGCCACTCCAGGTCCTCGGTCAAAGCTAGGCCAGGCTGTTCGTATTGGGGTAGAGGGCCGTCAGGAAACTTTAGTTCTATCCATGCTTTTCCTTTGCTGGTATCGATCTTGCCGAGACGTGTCGTCCAGCTCGGGTTCTTCCCAGCCATGTTGCGCATAGTAGATATCAGTTCGTTGCGTATCTTCTCGGCCCTGGGTCGATCCGTGGCTATTTTCTTAAACTCCTGCCATTCTGGATCTGACCCCTTGTAGAAGGTTTTGCGGCTCTGTCGTGAGAAGCCAGTGGGAAGGAACAGTAGAATGTCGTCGTAGTCGTCATCATCATCCTCCTCCTCGGTGCCACCTATCACACCTGGACTTGCCGGGTCCTGGCCCTTTGCGTCCGCCTTTTCTACCTCGACTTCAACGCTGATGTACCGCGACAGGCCCCAAAAAGCGCCGGCGACGGCGAGTGTCCCGATCAAGCGACTGCAGAATCAGCGCGTGTCTTGAGCTGGTGTGGCGCATACTCACGATTTACTGACGACGGGTCTCGATATGCGGACGCGGTGTACAGTTACAGACTCGTGACCGTCACGTGCTGCAGATTGCGCTATGCGCGAGTACGGGGCTCTGTTGTAGAGAGAGAAGGTCCTCCGCAGCACTTGAGCTCTTAACATGGCGGATGCGGGGAGTAGAGGGAATGAATGTTATGACGGGGTGGCGGTGAATGTGGACGACATGAAGGCGTCAGGTAGATGTAACGGCAGCAACGTTTGCTGCGGATCAATGCTCGTGTGCGCAAGACGCTTGACGCTCGACTGCCGTGGGACTAAAGCTGCAATGTCGCGGTGGGTGAAGGACTGCCGCGGCGGAAGTGGAAGTGCGGCAAATCCCGTTGCGGTCGCAGCTTCCCTCAACACTGACGTTGGCCATCATCGCCGCAGCTTCAGCACCCGCACCCCCATCCATCTCCGCCGCGCCACCATGAAGCTGTCCTGGGGCCTTTTCTTCTCATCGCTGTACTGCACAGCTTCTGCAGACGTCGTCAGCCCGGAGACCGCGCGCCTCATCATCGCCCAGAGGCTGGGCCTATCGCGATTCCACTCGATTGAACACGCAGACGCCGAGGCCATTCGCCAGATCAACGCGTACGGGGGGCGGCAGCAGAAGCTGTTTGGAGGAGACGATGCAGACCAGTCAAAGGCGCATCTGCTGATGTGGCTGGAGGATGGATCTTCCGAGGATGCTTCAGGTACGCCTCCGCTGCCTGGATGCTGAACGTACTAACAGATAGCTCTAGTCGTCTTTGGTGATGGTCACGGCGTGAATACCTTCCAAATCTCGAGTACTCCCGCGAAAGCGGAGAACGACCGCCTGTTGGAGGACTTTATGAGACAGGCGGCAGCACTGCCTGAACCTGCCGACCCCAAGAAGCAGACATACAGGGCAGCCATGGAGATGGAGCACATGCTCCCAGCCATACTCCCAGAATCACACAAGGGCAAGCATCTTCAGACCATCAACGAATACCTGAAGGTCTTCCGCATCGACAAGAGCGACAATTACGCTCCCGAGGACCTGGCGCAGATACACAGGAGGATCCTCGAGAACGTGTCGAAGCCTGGAATCGCAGTGACCGTCGTCACAATGCCCGCTTCTTCAAAGCAAACTAAGCGCACCGCCAACCCCTGGGGAACATACGCAGTTCCCCTGGCCAACGGAGCACGTCGCGAGAACCCCGAGGCCTTCATGTCCCTTGGTTCCGAGCCGTCTTCCTCTCCAGCACCTCCCGTCTCCGACCTAGAGGACTTCCCCGTCATCGCCAGCCAAGCCAGCAATTACACTGGGCCTGTTCGGGGTATACTTCCTAGCTGTTTCAATAGCAAGTCCGCCTGCGAGAAGCGAACGCACGGTTGCAGCGGCCACGGAGAGTGCAAGCTCCTGCACAAGGGCAAGGGATCTGGAAAGGACAGGCAGACTCTTGACTGTTATGGCTGTGCCTGCGTTGAGACTGTTGAGCACGACGGCGAGGACAAGGGCATGGAGTCGAAGCGGAAGGTCACCTACTGGGGCGGACCAGCTTGCCAGAAGAAGGACATTTCCGTCCAGTTCTGGCTGTTCGTTCTTGTTGGTGTGACACTAGCTTTCCTGGTCTCGTCTGCTATCGGTATGCTTTACTCCATGGGCAGCGAGGAACTCCCAAGCGTCATCGGTGCCGGTGTTAGCGGGCCAGTGAGGAAGTAAGTGGTCACATTTTAGAAACAGGTGGAAGATGTGTATATGTGGTGTAAGACAAAGCGGTCATGCGAGTAGAGCGAGTATTGTACTATCACCCTGGTTTGAGCAGATCCGCATGGGATCTTTGGCGTTTAGTAGCATTTCAATTGATACAAGTGTAAATCTGAATGTTTAGCATGTGACTTAATCGCCCTGCCTGCCTGATCGGCCAACACCTGAGCGCCGGCAAATGCAATATCAACGCCCTTTTATCTACCCCTATTCGCTCTCAAGCCTACCTCACTTGCGTCCACTCTTCGTACGTCGCACTGAAAGGGAAGTATTCTACTTCTTCCCTTGCTTGCCGACGCTTCCCGTCGGACCACCCGCCTGCACCAACACCGCCTCGTCCTCACTGCTCTTGACCTTCTCCTCATCCAGCTCCTTCATAAAGTCTGACTGGACTTTAGCCTTGCGTGCGTCCCACCACGCCTTCTCTTCATCCGTCTTGCTGAAGATTTCGCCAAGGCGCTCGCGGATGTGTGTGTTTTGCGCCATCTCAGATGCAGATTGGAAGATTGTCTGGCCCCAGTTGGGCGCGAATGCGTTGGCCTGGACCAAGTTAGTCACACAGCTTTACAGTAAAGAAAGAGAAAGGACGCACCTCCTGAACAACATCCCTCAACTCCTCCTCCATCTCCTTCTCCGCGCGCTGAAACCTCTGCCACAAGTCCTCGCCCACACTGCCCCTCTGCAGCAACACCTGCAGCGCCTGCTTCTCGTTCCTGATCTTCACGATACGGTGAATGTCCTCGGTCGCGCGGCGCAACAGCGCGGCTTTCAGGATGTTGTCCGGCACCTTGGGGTCTTCTTGGTGGAGTAGCGAGAGGTAGATGTTGCGCTGTAGGTGCGCGGGGAACCAGGGTTCGAGGGCGGCGGCGCTGGCCATCTGCCGCTTGCGATACAGGTTGGAGAAGACGGAAAGCGAGCCGATTAGGATGACGATGTAGGCTATGGGCACGGCGAGCATTACCCAGTCGACGAGGTCAAAGGGCCACATTTTGGCGTGTTTGGTGGTGGTGGTGCTACCGTGTGGAGGTGGTGGTCGACTCTTGTCTTTTTCTTTCTGTCGTCTTCTGTCGTGGACTATGCGACGACGAAAATTCCGTGTGCAGAAGGAAGGTGGTCACAATGTGTGAAGTGAATCACGTTGCGCAACTGTAGTCTGTATGTCCAATACTGGCCAGATATTCGGTAATGGACCGGAGCTTTCGCGCTACCAGCGCATCCCTGCTCGCGCGTCATTCTGCCGCCTTCGACCGCCGACTGGTCGCCTATGTAATCGTTCACCACCACCCTACATCTGCCTGCACCTTCTAGCTCCACCTCACCTGCACTACTTCACAGTAGCTGTAGATATATTGCAGCTTCCCCCTCAGTATCAAAGCAGAGGCAATAAGGAAGACATTCTCTCTACCAACTCGCCCGCCGCAGCTCTGTGTACCTCCCACATCAAACATACCCACCACGCGCTAGATCACGATGATACTCCGGTTTGTCAGTAAGGAGGGACAGTTCCGCCTTACTGTCCAGCCTGACTCGACCTTTCCAGAGCTGCTTGCCCAGATCGCGGAGAAGTTGCCAAAGAGTGTGGACCTTCAGAGCGTCACTGTTAGCAACCGCCCCCAGGGAGGTGATGCGAGGAAGATATCAGAATTGCAGGGTGTGTCCTTCAAGCAGGTTGGACTGACGTACGGTTCCATTCCAGCTAGATCTCGCCGTCGCTAACACCTCCTAGACACGGCGCACAGCTCTTTCTCGGGTTCGAAGATCAGTCGACCGCATCGAACGGCCATGCAACCGCCCCCACTGGTGCCAATCGCCTAAACGGCAAAGTCGTCGAAGCCTCCGACATGCCCTCCGTGCCCCTCGGTTCGCCCACACAAGTCATTAAGAATCCCTGGGAAGTAGTCAGGCAGTCGCCGCTCGATGATAAGCTGGACAGACAAGATGGCAAGATCCACAGGAAGCGAGATGCAAGGATGTGCACACACGGTCCCAAGGGCATGTGCGACTACTGTATGCCACTGGAGCCATACGCAGCAGCGTACCTGGCCGAGAAGAAGATCAAGCACCTGTCGTTCCACTCGTACCTGCGAAAAGTCAACTCTGCGAAGAATCGACCGGAGCTCGGAAGCTCGTACATCCCGCCCCTCACTGAACCATACTACCGCGTACGTCCAGATTGTCCGTCTGGTCACAAGCCATTCCCGGCAGGTATCTGCACGAAATGTCAGCCCGGTGCCATCTCGCTGAAGCCGCAAGATTACCGCATGGTGGATCACGTCGAGTTTGCATCGATCCAGGTTGTCGACGATTTGATCAACTTTTGGAGAAACACGGGCTGTCAGAGATTAGGGTTCCTGTACGGCAGGTATGAGGAGTACACCGAGGTACCCCTAGGCACAAAGGCTGTCGTGGAAACCATCTATGAGCCGCCGCAGGTCAACGAGCTGGACGGCATCTCATTAGGCGACTGGGACAACGAGAAGGAGATAGATGAGATTGCTGCACAGTGCGGGCTCCAGCGGGTTGGTGTCATTTTCACAGACCTGCTGGATGCAGACAAGGGTGATGGCTCTGTCATTTGCAAGCGACATATCGACTCGTACTACCTGTCGTCTCTGGAGATTGCGTTTGCCGCTAGGTATCAAGCCAAATACCCTCGACCCACCAAGTGGAGCGAGACTGGCAAATTTGGATCCAACTTTGTCACCTGCGTGATCAGTGGCGATGACCAGGGACAAATCGGCATCTCCTCATATCAAGCCTCGAATGACGCTGTGGAGATGGTGCGAGCAGACATCATTGAGCCTTCAGCTGAGCCTTCCGTCATGCTAGTCCAGTCAGAAGACGACAACGAGGCTCTCAACCGAGCAAGGTACATTCCCGAGGTCTTTTACAGGAGAATAAACGAACACGGTGCGAACGTTCAGGAGAATGCAAAGCCTGACTTCCCGGTCGAGTATCTGTTCGTCACCCTCACCCATGGTTTCCCGACACAGCCAAATCCGCTCTTCACGGGTGGCAAGTTCCCGATCGAGAACCGTGAAATCATGGGCGAGATGCCTGATGTATCCGCTCTGGGCAAGTCACTCAACGCGAAGGCGAATGGTCTCGCACTCAACACTACAAGCGGCCTCAATGCCATCTCTAACTTCCACATGCTGTGCTTCATCCATAATCTCGGTATCCTTTCAAAGGTATGTATGAACTTCAAAGCTGATTTCTGTCACTAACACTCTACAGGACGAAGAATCACTCCTTTTCAAGGTCGCTTCAACGCACGATACGTCAGAGGGCTCGGCACTCCAGCACACTGGAGGCTGGGCGACCCTTCTAACGATCCTCAAAGAAAGTGGTGAGCGCCCCCCTAAACGTTCTTATGCACCTTCACCCTTTTCCGCAACTGGCAGGGGGGCTGCTCATCCAGGCGAGAACAATCGCCTGTTGCGACAGCCCTCCTATGGTTCAGACTCCGATTCAGTACAGTTGGCTAAGAGGCTCAAGGGGGCTAGCTTAAAGGGAAAGGAGTAGAATTCCTGCAGCTATGCTCTGCCGTAGGTTCCACGACTATCGAGCGACATCGGGTATACAAGGGTGATGGAGGAGGAGGATGCATTGAGGGACTTGTGACGCTGTCAAATGTGCAGCCATGCTGGACTCCAGCACATGATATGTGGGCCTCATAAGCGTGCTCAGTATCCGATAAATCCAAAATATCCATGACACTTTTTGATGCAGTGCGGACTTGTGGCGGACGTGATTGGCTGGTGGCCTGTGCGCTCATGTGAGAACGCGTCGCGTCCGCGTTCCACTTTAACTTCATCGTGATCCCCGCAGGCTTGAATTGCACCACGACAAAATACAAACATGGCCGACTTCTTTAATTTGAAAGCGCGGCAACAAGCCGCTGCACAAGCAAGCTCATCAAAAACTCCCACAAGCAAGCAAGAATCGAATCGCTTGCAACCATGGGTTGAGAAATAGTACAGCTACACTATATGAGAACATACAGCATGAGCTGACATGAACATCACAGCCGTCCCAAGACACTGTCAGAAGTCACAGCCCAAGACAACACCATCCAAATCCTCTCACGAACCCTCCAATCCTCCAATCTCCCGCACATGCTCTTCTACGGCCCTCCAGGCACCGGCAAAACCTCGACCATCCTCGCCCTCGCAAAGCAGCTCTACGGCCCCGAACTCATGAAATCGCGCGTCCTCGAACTCAACGCCTCCGATGAGCGCGGCATCAGCATCGTACGACAGAAGGTGAAGGACTTCGCGCGCCAACAACTTAGCGTCGCACCCACCTACAACGTCATGACCGAAGACAAAGACAGCGGCGAAGCGAAGATGGTGCGCTACCGAGACAAATACTCCTGTCCGCCATTCAAGATCATCGTCCTGGACGAAGCAGACAGCATGACGCAAGACGCGCAATCCGCCCTCCGCCGCACCATGGAAACCTACAGCCGCATGACGCGCTTCTGCCTCGTGTGCAACTACGTAACACGCATCATCGACCCGCTCGCCTCGCGCTGCAGTAAATTCCGCTTCAAGAGTCTCGACCAGGGAAACGCCGTGCGGCGCGTCGACGACATTGCGAAGCTGGAGGGCGTGAAGCTCGACGCGGGCGTTAGCGAGGAACTAGTCCGTGTCGCGGATGGCGATTTGAGGAAGGCGATTACGTTCTTGCAATCTGCGGCACGCCTGGTGGGCGCGACGCACACGGCGGGCAGGAAGAAGAAGGTCGTCGTCGACGAGGAGGATGAGATGGACATTGACCCCCCATCTTCCACCTCAAAAACTACAATCTCCCTCGAGCAAATCGCCGAAATCGCCGGCGTTATTCCCGCGCCTACGCTCGCCTCCTTCTCGGACGCGCTGTTCCCCAAATCCGCGGCGAAAAGCATACGGTATAATGAGATCGCGAAGGTTGTGGAGAATATGATCGCCGAGGGGTGGAGTGCGAGTCAGACGGTTAGTCAGTTGTATGAGCAGGTCATGTTTGATGAGAGGGTGGAGGATATCAAGAAGGTGAGACTGGCGGGGGTGTTTAGTGAGACAGATAAGAGGCTGGTGGATGGGGGGGATGAGCATCTTGCTGTGCTGGATTTGGGAGTTAGGGTGGCGGATGTGCTGTGTATGGGATGAGGGGACTAGGTTGGGCTGGAGATGTACGTGGCACTTCGAAAGTACGGCGAAACGACGAAGAGTTATGTGTATGTCTTTAGGATCATGTGATGTTGTGGGGTTGGAGATTTTTAGCTTTCATGGGAGCGTGTTAGACCCTGACGGACATGTTTCCTATCCGCATAACATGAGACTGGACTATCAGAAAGAGTTCGCGTACGTGGTCAGGTTGGCGTCATAGTAAAGCTGCGTAGGTCGTGACTGTCAGTGCAAGCTCGCGTAAATGGTCACATAGACGTCAGAGCACGACTGCTTATGTTCTTTCAGGAAGCACCGAAAGCGCATGTGCTCCAGAATCTTGGATAATCCTCGGCTTCGGCCATGTTGCAAAGGTGTAGGACCGGGGGTTCTATGTGAGTATGCTCGATCACAATAGCTATGCCTCAACATCTACATGATGATAGAGACTGTCGGAGGCGAGCACTGAAAGCATGTGTGCTCTGAAATTGCAGAGGGTCCTCTACTTCTGTGATGTTGCGAGAGTGTAGAGCTGGGGCATTCATGTGAGCATAGTCGATCAAACTGCATGTTGGCGTTGATTGGTTGACTGTCGGGGGAAATTCGCGTACGTGATTATGCCACGTACTCCTTCAGGAAGCACTGAAAGCACACGTGTTATAAAATGTAGATGATTATTTGCTTCCATCATTCTGTATGGGTATAGAGTTGACGCTTCTATGTGAGCATGTTCGATTTTAATAGGTGCGTCCCAAAATCCGCATGGTAGTGCACTTCACTGTCAAGGAAAGCTCGCGTACATGATCATGTAAATGTCAGAGTATAACTGCTGATATCTTTTGGAAGCACTAAAAGGCACGTGTTCTGTAGAACGCCGATGTTTTTTGAGAGCACTGAAGCATATGTGCTCTGGGATCTCAGATACTTTTGGAAATTATCAAGAGCAAATGTGTGCTGAAACCACAAGTCATTCTCTCCCATACCCTCTCCTAGACCGTCTCCAAGACACACGAAACCACCAGATGCTTAGTCGTGGTGTTTCATCACCACGACTAAGCATCGCGAATAGCAGTTCGGTCCTCAAGCGATGCCCTGGGGATGCGAGCAGTCTCCCAGAATATTTGCCCCAAGTCAAACTTCCAACATGCTTCGTCTGCGTCTCCGGCCATGACCTCTACCTCTGTCACACCTGTCAATGCCGCCATGCTCGAAACAAGATTCTGTTTAGCGACGGGCTTATATGGCCTGTACGCTAGCAGAACCACCGTCCAGATGACACCAACGCGTTTCTCCGTCTCCGCCCAGACCACGAAAGCATTGCCATAGGACGAGTAGTAGAAATTGTTGAGTTCAAATTGTAGGATGCGGGCTTCGGCCTGGATTTGGCGGCATGTCTTGAGCAAGGCGAGGAAGCACGGTATGCTTTTGGTCCGCTTCGACGGCTTGTGGGTCCCGATGGGGTGGATTGCACCGTGGATGCGCTCGTATATTGGGTAATCTGGGATCTTCACATGTATCGCCTTGCCACCGAGAACGTAGGAATGGATCTCGTTGCGAAGTTCGGCGGGGAGAGCGAGGAGGGGTGATGCCTATTCAGAGGGCCTGACGGGAGTGAGCAGTGGTGCCTACTGACCGGAGGGGTGGACATACGATACGATTCGCCTGACCGCGTATTGCTGGAAGGTTGAGCCATATTGTTGATTGAGATCGTCGTAGTATTCAGGTGGTTGCTTTTTGACGGAATGTGGAGAGTAGAAGCGTTGTCAACTGAATCCCTTTTATATACGTTCGTCTAGCGCTACGTACTGCAGGTGAGAGAGACGGGCAGCATAGAGACGCTCGTGCAGGCTTATCTGGCAATGTAAAGTACAGGCTCCGTCGCTCTGAGCGAATATCACTAGGTGAAGGTGGTGGTGTGCAGCAGTTGCAAAGGTTCTATCACGAACAGCTTGCACAAATCTCCAAATTCCGGGATCGCACACATGTATTGCTGCCTCTACGCACATGAAGTTGTAACAGTATCCTCCGCTCGAGCCTGCAATAAACATCTACCGAGTTGCGCGGGTGGTATGCTGTGATTGCGCCCAGATCCGCAGAAGAGAACCAGATGTGTTAACCGCGATCAACCCCAAGATCCAGATCCAGCCAAATCTCCAAAATGATGTCTGCGTGCACCCATCCACTGCGATGTTAGCGATGGAAAGGGCTGTGGTAATACAGCATCGACATTGACGGTTTTGTGGGACATCGCACAGCCGCTTGAGGAAATTGCGGGCCAACACACAGAAAACAGAACAAAATGCATGTACAGACAGAGAGACGAGCAAGAAACGGAGATTACGATGAGGAGCAGTTCATAAATGATGTAGAGTATATTCTCAGAAGTGCGGGTAGGTAAGATTGTAATGCTCCAGAAACATGATTGTCATCTTGTCCGTGGATACCAGCGAGGCCTCGGATCGTGCGCGGTGTCATTGAGCTGCGACGGCACCCAGTCTCTATGTTCGTACGCAACGATCCTGCGCCTTCATCAGCGAGCTGTTAACGAGAGGGAGAGAGCGACTTGAGAACGTGGACCGCGCGCGGAGACGGACAGTAGTCATGAAGTACAACGTGTCCTCAACCGAAACCGCACAACTTCTTCTTCAATCGCTAACCTCCATCGGGTTTGCGAATCAACCAAACACCCGAGAAAGCCAGCAAAAATTGTCCCGCTAAAGCTCCCGAAGAAGATTCAATTCAAGACTTGTCCACTCTATACAATGTAGCAAATCCTGAATGTCCGTTTTTTTCGGGACACACCTAGGCACTGTCAATGTTCTGTCGTATACACCTCATTGCGATAGCGACCTGCGTAGAGGTCGTCGGACATGGTGACAATGACGCGTTCAGCAGGCTTTACCTTTAATTAAAGGGTACTGGGTTGATTGGCTGGGCAAGGCGCAGTCCGTGAGCTATCGGTATTGTTTACTGCGCATTTCCACCTCCAAACACGCTGGGCATCGGTCCGATGTACAGCCCTACAGCACCAGCAAAACTAAAAGAATAACACCTTGTATGCGTCATGGTGTTCTGCGTTCATTATGCGAATCCATGCATTACGCGCACGGACACAGTACATGTTACTGTCAAACGTGCATCCATGAATGCCAGTGCTACCAACTCCGAAGTCTCTTGGCGTCAGAACGACACCTGGGCATAGGATGAGGCATTTATAGAGGTAGAACATCAACTCGGTATTCTCCACCCTCTTCAATACAATCAAGCGGTGTGCTTTCAACGCAATTAACCAAATTTTCACTTCAGTCTACACGACAAAACCATTGGTTACAGTCTCAAACCTTCACCATGTTGTTTCAATATCAAGCCCTATCAGCTCTCGCTTTCACCGCAGTTACGCACGCTGCCGTACCCAATCCCAATAAACTCCCGGAGAAATACGCCTATGCCAAGGAGGCCTGTTCACCTGAGGAGGTAGCATTTTGTCAAACATACGTAAACGAGGCCACCCGAGAGAATTACAGAGATTGTCGACATTTTGGGTAAGTATAATCCAACGTCTACACATTACCTTACTAACCTGCGTTTAGGGAAGACCCAAAGTCAACGAAGGGCGAGCTTGGACCTATCTGCGTTTATAATATGGCTTGTTACCACATCTGTAACCCGGGTGGGAGGACGGGCTTCAATCTCGCTCCGTAAGTCCTTCTCTACGTGGTTCAAACTTACTATCGCAACGACTGACGAGTGAAGGAACACTGGAAATTTCACATGCGCTTGTTACCCGTTGGACCCGTCGGAGGGATAGTCGATTCGTTTCTATTATCGGACACGCCCAATACGATCCGTTGCGACGGGAGTTTCTACGGAACAGTTGGATTACAGTCCGTTGTATTCAAGTTAGCCACAACTTAGATTTCGCTTTTGTAAATAGATTTTCCTTCGTGTAGCCTCAGTATCTCGCTCTCAGTGGCGTTGCTCAGATTTGTGGATCGTGGAACTTGCACGTACACTCATTAGCGATACCGGCATGTCTTTCTACGCTGCAGCTGTTGCTGCGACCGGCGACGCGAACCTCGCAAACCAATCAACAGGTCTTACCACACGAAGAATCCCGTGATCCTTTACTTCTCCTTGAGCTGTTCCTTTTCGATACTGCGACTCCTTGGCCGCCTCTGAGAATAGCTACGCGCAAAGCGATTAACAACAAAGGTGTCCGTACATAGCAATCCTCATTATCACGTGAGCTGCTGATGCATAGGCCTGCAGGCCTGTGCGCGGCAGAACTGTATATGAACGCGTTCGTACGATAGATAGAACACTATCAATCTGCAACAATATACATTGGTAACTTGATCAACCCCATCGGACAATATTGTACACCCACTTCCTGCAACTATCGCGCTGCACACGAAGTGCTACTAACAAAAGGTAAGATATCGTGGGACGTGGGTTCGTGCTGCCAAATGACTAGATTAAGTTTGCGCCCTTTGGATTGGAGAGAAGATCGAAGGTGCCAAAATAGCGATAGCAGATCGAGGTGTACGGACGCCCTGATATAGACAGCGGAGGACGAGGCGCAATTCTTCCTCAACTCATCCACTTAAAGTAGACAGAATCAATGAAAAAGCGCACAAAAGTGCAGCAAGTAGTCCAGCAAAAATTGCCCCGCCTGTGCCCCCGGAGGAGAACAGTATTCAGCCCTCACCGCGCTGTGCAATGCAGGAGAGCCAAATAGATCAACCCAATCGATGAGCTGGGTGATCGCAAGAAGGTAAGTATGAGAGTTGGAGGAGGGGACGGGGGCAGGGCGGTATATATACACCAGAGAGGCTGGGCACGCTAGTGGTATGGGGACTGTGCGTTGACCGTGCGCCCTCCGTGCGTTATCTGTGCGGAGTGGGTCACTGTGGGTAGGGTTCCATGGTTCGGCGGTGAAGGTCACATAGACAACAGTGCCATAGTGTCGACCGACAAGCAATCCTGAAGGTATACGCGCTGGTTAGAATTCTATCTCCGGACGCATAGTCCGTTCCATGCTGAGAGTTTGCACTCCCACTCATTCGTCTGCTCTTCTCCCAACGGTCGGCGTCAGGCGTTGGTCAGCTCAAGGAGATCAATATCTCCGTACCACGGTGCCGAATTTCTACATATGATTTTGCATTCCGTGTAGCGAGTTTCTCTCCCGAGGTCTCAGTACCACATTACCGTGATCAGGATACCTATGGTACCTGGGAACTACATGGAATTTTTGCTCATATCTTCCGTAGCGTTCCAAGGCGCGAAGGTATACAGGCTTCTCTATCACGCATATCGCATGCCCACTATGAATTCAAACTTGGGAAGCTGCTCAATAACTCTGACTTCGACGCTACTGACTACCTATGGTACCATGGAATCAATCAATTAGTGCGTGAATTTCATGAATTTCATGAATTTTCGCAATGCAGGCCTATAAAAAAGCTCACCATTCCTGTATGTTGGAGAAACGGCGTTCGAGAGCCTAGCCGTCGTCTGCGCAACGCACATCTGGTCCTTGTACCTGCGCGTACTCGGGATTGTCGTCTAGTGATTGGGCACCATATCGTCTGCAGTTGTACGAGGGTTGCAAGGCGAGCTTGGAGATGAAGATCAACGGGGTGATGGGAAGGGAATTGGATTTCAAATTCTTCCGGACTCGCTAAGATAGTACGAGTCAGAGAGAGTCGAGAAGGGGTCTTGGTCATGCGGTGAGTGGGACTTCTGTCATGTCACGCCATAGGTGCGTAGGAACATACGCGACACTACGGAAATCGATGCCCGGCATCATGGCAAACGCTGCAAGTCTGCTACAACAAACTATAGTGTCAGAAACATGCCTAATCTAAAGCTTTAAATCGCTTTAGGGGTCTCTATCGTTCAAAGATTTCTGCAACATGGTTGCCTAGATAAAGGTGCACGTTGGCTCGGATCCCGTCGCTGTATCAACCTTCTCATTCACACTGAACGCTAGTCAACGCACTGCCAACTCAATTTCGTGCAAATTTTCTTGTGCTCTCGATCTACTATAGCACTCATACTCAACCCTTGTTCCAGCTCGGCAGTCCAAACCATGTCCTCATACCCACCCGGCAACACTGCAGTGTTGCCTGATGACCTTGCCGTTGTGTACGCCATCATACAAACCCTTCGCTACACATAATTGCTGACCGGCTCTCGAAGGCCTTCCAGGAAACCCCACATCTACCCATTTCTCGACCTCCCAGCCGAGCTGCGCAACGAAATCTATTCCTACGTCTTCGGCAACAGGACAATCGCCCTGTACCTCGACCTCTACTCCACGGGCGTGGTCAGCAGGATCTTTCCCGACATCCACCCTGGCTCCATCGATGCAGTAAATGCCGACCCTCGACAGCCCTCCCATACCTTCGCACTCCTGAAGGCCTGCCGCCAAATCAATGCTGAAGCCCGCACGCTACCTTATGAGCTGAACGCGTTTGTTCTGAGCTACAACGGTGCGCTGGAGCAGTTAGTGAAAGATAGGGTTCTGGCTGCTCGTGTACGTACGATTCGTACGGTGAGGTTCGGGCTCTATGCACTGTCGCCGTTGTACATAGATGGCGGTTTCGCAACGATGGTGCAGGCCTTGGCTGCGTTCGTTGAACCTAGCATTGTGGAGGTAGTTGTGGTGTCGAACTCTGCCGGGGCGTACGAGCCGTTTGTCGGGTTGATGAAGGAGAAGGTGACAAAAGTGGTGAAGGATGCGGTGGGCCAGGAGGTGGAGGTCAGGATTGCGCGATTTATACCTGGATGAATGGGATTTGTCTTACAGGTCATCTCTCCTCCTTGTCTGGCGCCTTGAGTTGTAATGGTTCCTGTATATTCTCAAAAGCTGTAGTGAGTAACAATGTGAACATGGTGGATGAGGCTGGATACATACAACGACCTTTTATCAATGATTAGTCGTCTCACAAATTTTGAGACTATCTAGGCTGCTGCATCGCACAAAATAATCTAGTAGTCCATCATCGCCCCGGCCATGCGTCTCTGATACTTCTCCATCACCTCTTGACATCTCACCATAACGCCCGCAGCTAGAACTCGCACACGCTCATCCTCGTCACTACCTGTACCCAAGTTCTCAAACACTGTCTTCACCCATGCTTGCGTCTCCATCAGCTCCTTGCCCTGTTCTGTCGCAATTCTCTCCTTGTTCTCATTCGTCTCGAGTACCATCAGGAAGCCGAATAGCAAGGCGTTAAGAACTTGCTTATCTTTTGAAGCCAAGCCACGAACCGAGAGCAACAGATCCCAATACTCACGCGTCATTTGCGGTAGGGCGAGCGTATTTGGGCCAGATGCGTTCAGTAGGAGCGAGAGTGTCTGTAGGAACGGCGGCAGTAGATGTTTAGACGCGTACAAAGAGTCGCTACTTGCGCGAACCTGCAGCCACCATCTGCCTGTGAGTGGGAAGAAGAAGTTATCTGCCACGATCTGTGCAAGCGCATTGGGTATCGGCTTCTGCCTCTTTTTCTCGATCTCCAAACGCGAGCTAAAGGTTCGAACTTTGAGGACGTTGGGTCCGCTGAGCTGATCGGCGGCATGCGAGGCGAGTGGTGAGAGCATTTCGCGCGCCATGCTGCTTGATATCCTGGCCACTGGACTTGCGTCTTTATTCTCGGCGTATATCTTGTGTAGGTGTGGTGGCAGTTGTTTGCTCGGGAAAGAAGCAACGGGAGGAAGGAGATTCTCGGTTGAGGAGTCTTTGATACCAGCAAGTTCGCGTGCCCCAAGACCGAGTGTTGTGAGCATGGCGATGCGTTGCGTTAGACTATAGTCGCCTGAGAAGAACGATCGGGCGAACCATTGAGCCATCTGCGCTGGTTTCGCAAGGAGCACAGCGATGAGAGATTGCTGTCGCTGCTGCGCAAATTCATCCAGTTCCAGGTTGTCTTGTAAGCCCGTGAGTATGGTTGCGAGTTCATCAAGATGGTCTGTGACTTCTGTGCCAAAGGTCGCTTTCCGTCGGACTAGAGATGCCGCTGTAGACAGCGCGAGTGTATGTCGGTCGTAATTCTCTTGATCGCGCAAACCAACGATTAGGTCGCGAATGTAGACGGGCGCTGTGGGCTTATTGCGGGTGATCACAGTTGGATCATCGTCCTCGTCTTCTGGATCAGAGTCTGGCTTCTCGTATACCATCAAATCATCATCCTCGTCCTCCGAATCAGACGATACCTCAACAATACGAGCTCCCTGCACCTCGGTAATGGATGGTTTCAAGATGCCTTCGGGCTTCCTGACCTTCTTCTTAGACGGCTTAGCCACTGCTCCGCCCCTGGTAGCGGTCTTGAGGTCCGATATGCTACCCAACGTGTCGTTGACCTTCGTAAGGTGCTCATACCATTTCGCCTCGTCTTCTTCTGCATCTCCCAATTCAAATTTAAGCTGCATATCTGGCTTGTCCACCATCTTTGAAATGGCGATGCCGGTTGCTATGCCAAGGAACCGCGTGCGTGTCGATGTTGCACTGATCCGATTTGACATGCCGTTGATATGGTACGATGATTTGGCCATCATAGTGAGGAATATTGGATGACTCCGTTGAACATAGCCTGCGCAAAGAGCTAGGTTTTGTGCCAAAGCTGGTCTCAGTCAGTCAGGATCAAAAGCTACATGTTGACTTCCGCACCTTCTTGTTGTATCACTGGTACATGCTTGATGAAGACAAGATCACCGAATATCTTTATACAATTCTCAAGCAACGTATATACCCTGTCTATTGGGTTTTAGTTCTTTGAATCGTGTGGTTATATTGGGTTGTTACCTTCGTCAGGCGCTAATGCCGCCATGACACTCCTACGTGCAGCTAACGAGTCGTCGAGCGATGGTATTGTAGAACGAGTGAGTATCGACACAAGATGGTCCTTCAGACTTTGATTTTCTTTGGTTAAGACATGAAGTAGGCATGCTACACCAGAAACATCCTTAGATACCGGAATGGGTTCGTCTTCGCGTTGGATGGTATCTGCGGGAAAGCATTGCTTTACAATAAATACTATGACTGCTTCGAGATACTTCCGTTGTTCGTAGGGTTTCAGTCGCGGCAGCAAGTCTGCCAAAAGCGCCACGGATTCTGATTCGAGTAGCGATGATGTGAGCGAAGAGATCACGCGATCTGTACTGTCAGTAAATAGAATCAGGGGTGACAAACTTTACTGACCTGTGTAACCCAAGGTGAGAGCCTTAGAGCATAGATCTACAACCGTCGAGGTATCCTTTCCGCTACTGCCTACTTCCCTGAGCATGGGAGCAATGTTACGCCCGAGCCAGTCTGCGAATGTGTTGCCATCAGCAAGCCAACTAGCTGTCCGCGAAGTACCCTTGCTTTTAAGCACATCTTCAGCTTCCGCTGCGATTGACACGAGGCGGCCAGAAGCAGTCTGCGAGATATACTCCCGCCATATCAGCTTCTTCTTTGTTTCGGTTCTGCCGTGAGCTTCAATGTCGCGGAGAACCAGGCTTGACGTGTCATCGGCATGAAGCGTTAATTCTAACACACCGAGCAAATCTTCTATGTTTTCTGCTTGATACTGTGCTTCGCCTGCGGACTTCTTTTGTCTACTATCAGCAACGAGAGACCGCAATCGTGTGATGATGTGGCCTAGACCAGTGGGGTTCCGTAAGATTCTAGCAAACAGTTTTGCCTGCGGAGACTTCCTCAGAGGCCGCCAATAGTTTGGAAGAGTATCGTTGACAAGCTGATGTGCTATGCTTGCGTTGAGCGGCTCCGGGAGTAGAAGACTGAAGCCATCCGACGTCATGTACTTCAGGACATTTGTGACAGTCTCCTGGTTTGGCTGGCTTTTCAAAGCTTCGAGAGCTGACTGCGCTGAGTCGATGTGGACTGCATCTTGTATGCTCAGACTCTTGACCTCCTGTAGTAGAGGCTCCGGCGCTTTGACATTCTTGGTCAATACCGCAGTTAGGAAATCTGCCATATTGGGTCGATCTAGCCAAAGCTCGATTCCTTTCGCACGCAATCGAATCTGATCCTTGAGGCAGTCTCTCAGGACTAGTAACAGGTCAGACAGTCGTGAAGTACAGACGTAGATGATGGCGAATGCATGGTCACGCTCGGCAATTCCTTCCAAAACCACACCGCGCCACTAGCGCGTTTTCCTGCCCCACGCTAGCTTCCTCACCCTAGCACCGGTGCCTACAACACTATTTGCTCGACTTGATTTGTTGCACCACTTTCTATCTCAACATTCCGAAGATGGCTGTCAACGTAGACACTATAGCTACCGGCCCAGAAGCGCTGCCGCGTGCACGATGGCAGGGATACTTTTGCGGAGATGTAGTCACTCGATCTAACACTATTACAGGAAGTACCTCGACAACTTCCTTACACGGACCGGTCCTTTTACAGACGAAGATGCATTTGTACCTGGAGATGCCGCCATATCTGGTTTGGAGAGGAATAAGGTATTGTAAGTCGGGAGGTCACATTATGTCAAGTCGAAATGGAAACTAACAAAACGTAGAGTCATGTGGGTATTTGCACGCCAAAAAGACAGGACAGGACTAACACATGTACAGCGGAGCAGGCGGTCTGGGTTGTGAAATTCTCAAGAATCTTGCTCTCTCCGGCTTCAAGGACATCCACGTGATCGACATGGACACAATCGATGTCTCCAACCTCAATCGACAATTCCTCTTCCGTGCTTCAGACGTCGGCAGCTACAAAGCCGAAGTCGCTGCCAGGTTCGTCGAGAAGCGCGTAAAGGGTGTCAAGATCACTCCGTACTGCGGCAAGATCCAAGACAAGGATGAAGAGTACTACATGCAGTTCGGTATGGTCGTGTGTGGCCTAGACAGCGTTGAGGCGCGACGATGGATCAACGCGACTCTCGTCGGAATGGTCGATGGCGACAACCCGGACTCGCTGAAGCCTCTGGTCGACGGTGGCACCGAAGGCTTCAAGGGCCAGGCTCGTGTTATCTTCCCCACTATAACATCTTGCATCGAGTGCCAACTCGATATGCACGCTCCACGTGCTGCTGTACCTCTTTGCACTCTTGCTACCATTCCTCGTCAGCCGCAGCATTGTATCGAGTGGGCGCACATCATCGCCTGGGAAGAACATCGCAAGGACGACAAACTCGATACCGATGACCCAGAGCATATCACTTGGCTATACCAGAAGGCGCTTACCCGCGCGAAGGAGTTCAACATCGAAGGCGTCACATACAGCATGACGCAGGGTGTCGTGAAAAACATCATCCCAGCTATTGCAAGCACGAACGCCATCGTCGCGGCGAGCTGCTGCAACGAGGCGTTCAAAATCGCCACAAACACCAATCCATTCATTGGCTATCCTGGAAGCGACAACTACATGATGTACACGGGCGACGACTCGGTGTACACGTATACCTTCGAGCACCAAAAGAAAGACGACTGTCCCGTCTGCGGTGCTGGTAATATTGCTCGGCCACTGCAGATCAACCCAAATACCACACTACAGGAGTTCATCGATGGCCTGGCTGAGCGACCGGAAGCGTAAGTTTACTCTCACTTTTGATACAAGCAATCAATGTTAAAAAATACTAGTCAACTCAAGAACCCAGCGATCCGGACAGGCGAAAAGTCTTTGTGGATGCAGCTTGCCAGCTTGCAAGCGCAGCTGCGTCCGAACCTTGACAGGAAGATGTCGGAGCTCGTGGAGGAGGGCGAGGAGCTTACGATTACGGACAAGAGCTTCCCGACGCAGTTCAAGTATAAGGCAGTGTTCTTGAAGTAGGGTGCTGACTCATGTTCCTGAGACGATGCATGCCAAGTTGCAGCTTAAGTCGGACGCAGCTTGACTATGCGAGACTGCTACAATAGCAGAAGATACTTGAGCAAATGCGAGAAATTACATTGACTGAATTCAGGCGTCTCACTTGAGTTCCTGGAGCATCTTAGGAATTACACAGTGAAAGTCCCGGGGCTGGTGCATTCGATGCTTTCTGGCCCTACTCATGTACGATCGGATCACAAGGCACAACTATAAGAAGGCCATAATGCACCTATCGTCTTCATGTGCGAGAACGGTACAATCTCCAAGTATATCCTACACTGTCCTCATCCTCTATTGCACGACGGCTTCAGGCTTCTGCTCGGTTTCCTGCTTCTGCTTCTGCTCAATCGGAGATTTGTTCTTTGCCACCTCCACAACTCCTTGATCCTCCTCCTGAGTCTCCTCCTGCCCAAATGGCGCAGAGTCGCCATCTGGCACTCTCCTGACCTTCAGATGTGCCTCTGCGCCAAACATGCCCACCACACCAATCGTCTTCTCCAACCTCCCCCATATCTTAACCGGCGGTGATTCGCCCCTAAACAGCTCTCTTCCTTCATGTATCAGTTCCTGCGCCGCGAAACTTCCCGGCGCATACTTGGGCTCGTATGGCACGCGATCCCACTCCTTCCTCTGCAGACGCATCAGATTGTGTATCATCCCATCCGAAAGCGTTGTTGCAGGGTCGATTTCAGACATCTTGGTGGATGGACCAGCATCCGCGCCCTTGCCCTTCTCACGCTTCTTGGGTGCTCGGTCTTTTCCTCTGTCGCCACCTTTCGCGCCCGCTCGACCTCGCAGGTTGGGTCCGCCACGTGCGCCACCCACCGTGGCATTGGCATTGCGATTCCTGAGCATGTTTGGTGCGCGAACCATGCGGCCTCCCTCGGGAGGGGCGGAGCCGTGGGTGGTGGTAGGACGGGCACCGAATCTGGCCATGCGTGGGCCTGCTGCACGCGTGTCTCCACCTTCCGATCCTGCAGGAGAGGCGCCAAAATTCGACGGATTATATTCTTGGGGGGTTCGGCCGGCCATTTGGCCGCTGGGGAAGCTGCCTCTTGCTAGGCCACCGGGTTGGATGCGGCGGTTTTGGAGGTTGGTGATTTGTCTGAGGGCGGTTTCGGAGCGGTCACGGCGGGTGGGAGGGGTTGAGGAGGCTTTATGAATGTCAGAGAAGTTGACCAGATGGGCGAAAGATGTATAGAACACTTACCAGGCTGTGATGGCGCTCCATTGCTGGGTTGCTCTTCGAAGCTTCTGGCCGAGCTCGACAGCGACCTTGTGCAAGGTTTAGATATCGCAGCGACATCAACGGTCAACGAGCGCCGTATTGCGCCCATTGAAGGGTATATTTGTCGTTGTGCCATGGCGCAATGGATAAGACGCTGGCCGATGCTGTCACCGACACATCGTCAACTTTTCGAGATCGCGATATCTTGGCACGCAGGGATCATCACATGACGCAGGGCCCCTCCGCCGCCCACGTGCCCTGACGTTCACTCTTGTACACCCCGCAACTCTGTTTGTCCTCACAGAGTCACAATTCTTATCGCGCAAGAGACGGGCCCTAATTTCTCTTATCGTCTCATCGGGCGCGTAAACAAAGCTGCTCACGCTCACCACACCCTGCTTTCGGCACAACTAGACTACGACAACAACCCGCGCGTGTGTACTAATAACGATTCAACCAAGTCCCTCTTTCAAAACAAACAACACTCTTTTTGGACTCCGCCAGAGACTGCTACACCAGCAACATACGTTCGAAATCGCCTGCGACGATACTGTCAAGATGCTCCGCCGCCCTGCCACCACCATCCAGCTGACTGCCGCCGATGTCGAGCAGTACGAAACCAACCGCCAGCGAAAACTTTACGAGCAGCAACAAGCGCAAGCGCAGAAGCAGGCCTCATCGCAGACCACGGAGACGTCCGAGAACACCAAGGACCGACCCCAAGCCTCATCTGCCAAGAGCAAAAAGGATCGCATCATGGGCGGACGTTGACCCAGCCTGCCATGTGTAACGCCATCGTCCCTGTCTTGACCATGGCCACATGATCACGATTCTGTTTTGTGAATGCTTGCGCGCATTCACGTGCGAAGCGACGCGTTGTTATTGTATACATGTACCCAAGCCTCCCATCGCACGCACGACTTTGACTTCTTCCATTGGCTCGGTCTTGACATCGGATGCCTCCCCGCTGTCCCGCTTTCTGTACTACGATTCATGAATGTTACGAGGACCTTTGGCGTTTTGTGGATACCCGGACTTTTCCATCGCGATCTTTTTCTTTGGTATGTCGATAATCACATCGGTCATACCGTGCGCACTCACTCATATCGAGCAGGTCTAGTGTCTTTTGGACGTCTACGACACCCTTCTTCCCTGATCTGAACGCTTCAAATGCTGTTCGGGTACTTCATTCTGGAGTTTAGTTCCTTCTGGCATGATTTTGGTATTTTGGTAGGTCTGACAGCTGCTGTGCAGCCCTCCTTTCCCTGGGTCTAATATTGATAGGTTATAGGAATCCATGTGTCGGACATGTACGGCCAATGTTGCCTAAGTATCCGAGATACTGGGACGAGTTGGAGCCATTCCCCACATTTGGCACCATGTGTAGGTATCACCAGACAGCGATCTCCATGCCTCTACTAACACAATGCCAGATGCAAGAGTACACCATCCGTTGTAGAAATACGAAGAACTATTCGCCTTATTTCCTTGCTTCCTTCCAATCCTGTGATAATTTTTCAAGTCTTGATGCTCGCGAGCGGAATGTGTCGGCCCGGACCCAAAGAGAGGAATGCTGGGCCCATCTACCCTCATATGTACCCATGGGCCACTGACCCCTGTGCAGCTCTTCAGCCAGCTCCGCATCCATTCATTAGCGTGAGCCTGCAATAATGTCTCGCATCCAAGCTGCCTCTGCGCTGCTACTACTCTCCTTGCCCAATGGATTCGCGTCTCCTTTGGCCCAAGAGGCCCTTCCTGTCTTTCAACTGCTGAGCTCTGCCTCTTCTGTATCGACTGCATCTGCTGCAACCCCAATCAGCCAGGTAGTCTCCCTCGTTAAACCGTCTGCCGCCTCCGATGTCCCGGCACCGACTGGAGTGAGTGATCTCACTGGGGGCGTCGTGACCTCACCGGAGTTACCTTTGGAGAGTTTTGCCTCCCCACCACTTGTGGATCCTACCGATATCCAAGGACCCAAGAATCTCTTCATCAACCCTGTCCCTAATCCTCTTATGCCATCGATAACGCCTGTTCTCGAGACCGATTCTGTTCTTGTCACTCCGGTGCCTAGCTTCAGTGATGCGACACCTTCGCCAATTGAAGTCGTGTCGGCCATTCTCAGCTTGGCTACCATTCCTATCGCGCTGCCCACGGGCTCTGCACTTCTGAATTTCACTGTTCCAGCAGCGACCAATGTATCCGCGCCAGTCATCGCGCCCATCCCTGTGGATGCTATCCTTGCAGACCCACTTGCTCCGATCAAGGCTGCTACTACTGCCCTAACTCTTCCTCCTCAAATTGTTGTTGATCTCGTCCACAAATTCATCAACCTGTCCTTCGGTCTGATGAACATCGCCAAGAACGCGCCTGTCGGTGGCGGAAAGAACACAGGCATTGTTCCTCCTAACTTGCAGCGAATTTCGCGTGTTCGTCGTCAGACAGTTCCAGGCTTTTCCACGACGACTAGCGCCCTCCCACCAGTCTCGAAGATTTCGTCGCTTATGGACCCCCTGATGGCCTTGGCCAGTAATATGGCCAACAAGATCCAACAGGTGCCTATCGCTGGCGGCCTCGTTACAAAAGTCCCCCTTGCGGATGCTCTTGGTGTCATTGGCAAAGATGACCTCAGCGACATCAACCCAGCCGATGCTACCGGCATGATCAAGGAGCTTTTGGCGCTTGCAACTAGAATGATAGGCACTATGCAAATGCCCAAGATTGCAGCCCCTGCTGGTCTACCATTTGATCTTTTCGGAAGTCTCGGAAGTCTCACGAAGCGCGATGACCTAGGAGAGATGGACCCCACCCTCACCATGAGCATCATTAGCCAAATCCTGGATATTCTTTCGATCATGACGAACGAAACACCTGCTGGAGCTGCTGCCGAGGTAGTACCTCTCGACGCTATCCTGAGCGTTGCTAATGGACTTACCAAGCGAGGTCTCGACGTCAAGCCTGATGTTACCTTTGCCGTTTTGAAGAAGATCGTCAATACAATTAGCAAGTTGATCTCGGTATTCCCAGGCCTTGAGAAGGTTGCAGCTGGGCTTCCTCTCACCGAGACCGTTGGCAAGCTCCCCCTTGACACGGTCGAAGAAGCTATAGCAGGACTTCCGCTTGGTGATCTCACCTCGAAGCTGACTTCAGGTGTCTCGCCCCTCGCTGGTATCGCAGGCACTCTGCCTGCTACCAACGTTCTGTCCAACCCCCTAGCAGCACTCGATCCATTAGTGGCGGGCCTCACTGGAGGCTTGTTGCCCACCGGACCTGTTGCAGCAACGCTGCCTGCTGTAGACCTCTCCGCCAACCCCGCAGCTGCACTCTTGACTGGCAACGTTGCGTCTGGCCTTCTCGCCAACTCCCTCCTCGGTAGACTAGCCAAGCGGGACATGTCGACTGTCCAGTCCAACACTGTCATGAACATTGCTCAGGAACTACTGAACATGGCCGTGACCATGTCCAAGGAGCTTCCTGCTGCCAACGCCATGGCCAATCAGGGCATGCTCGGGAAGCGTGCTGCGGATGCCTACATCAGTCCAACTGCCATTGCCGAGACGCTCAAATCTATCTTAGGGCTCGTATCGGACCTGGCGAAGAAGATCAAGGGTGCTGTACCGGTTGCTGGTCCTGCTGTTCTCCCTGCACCTTGGGTGCCTGAGGAGCCTGTGGGTCTTCCCGGATTGAGTCTTCCTCCCTCGGTGCCCATTGTTTCTGCCCCGATACCTAAATTGCCCATGGCAATATCCAGCTTGCCAGCGGCCGTATCAAGTGTCTCTGTGGCCGTGCCTAGTGTCCCTGCAGCCGTACCCAGCATTGCAGCAGGGCTACCAGGTGCTCCTGCATTGCCCAGTCTTCCGGCAGCACTACCGAGCTTGCCAGTATCAGTACCCAGCGTCGCATCGGCGCTGCCGAGTCTACCTGCTCTGCCTAGTCTGTCTTTGGTATTACCCAGCGTCCCTGTGGCCGTATCCAGTGTTCCTGTAGCTCTACCCAGTGTTTCAGCAGTGCTGTCGAGTCTTGCAGTAGCAATCCCAAGTTTACCAGTGGCAGCACCATCGGGCTTACCGACTGATCTTCCAGAGCTGCCATTGGAGCTTCCAGATGAACTTGCCGATCTTCCTGAAGATGTGCTTCCAGGGCTATCAACAGCTGCGCCAGTACCACTGCCCTTGCCTCTTTCAGTGGAGCTCCCCTCAGACGATGTGCTCCCAGGGCTATCGACATCTGCGCCAGTTCCGCTTCCCTTGCCTCTTTCGGTAGAGCTTCCATCGAATCTGCCAACGGATCTTCCTACAGATCTGCCTGCGGATCTAGGAGCAGAGCTACCCACGGCTCCGCCAACTGACCTTTCGGCACCAACTACACCGAATCTGCCCACGGCAGACATTGCAGGTTCGCCAGCCGATCTCTTCGACCTACCGTCGTTAGAGATCGACCCCTTGACTGGATTGCCAATCGAGGATGTCCCTCTGAGCAAGGCGAAGCGTGACGTCGCCGCCGCTGAGCCCGGAGCCTTGGATATTGTTGGAGCAACAAGGCTTTTGACACTCCTGCTCGATATTGCGATCAATCTCTCTGCTAAAGTGAGCGAAAAGGGTCTGAACGCCGTTACTAAGATCGACGGCACCCTTGGGAAGCGCGGCACCATGAACACCGAGCAGCTTGAGCTTTTCAACATTGCTCAGGGGAAGATGACTGAGCTAAAAGATGCTCTGGTTACGCTAGAGAGTACTCCCTTGAACAAGCGTCAGGATCCTCTTGCCGCTCTGACCAGTGCTGCCTCTGGTATGAACGGCGTTTTCAACACCATCGTCGAGCTCCTCACCACCATCCTCTCTCTTCTTGGTGACAGCTCCACTGACGCAATTACTGGTGTGTTGGACGACCTGACTGACAAGATCGGCGCTCAGAAGCGAGACTTGGACGGAGATGCTTTGACAGACCTTCTGTCGACCCTCCTCACCATTCTCGACACGCTGCTTGACGTGACCAAGCTCCCAGGTCTTGGTGCTCTCCTGCAAGGCTTGCCGGCTGATCCTGCTACAGTAGCTGCGGAAATTCTTCCACCTGTGGATCTTACCTCTGTATTGGCCGGTGGACTACCAGACCTAGGTACGCTCCTTGGCGGTGGCATTCCCTTGCCTCTTCCTGATGTGGCAGATGCTCTTCCCGTCATTCCTGGGCTACCTGTGCCTAGTCTTCCTGCGAACCCAGCACCAGTTTTGGCCGTAGACCCAGTACCGATTGTGTCTTCGCCTCTTGCATCTACGAGTGGCATCAAAGCCACACTCTCAGTGGTGAAGGATATCCCGCTGGACGGCCTTGTCGGAGACGTCACCAAGCGAGACGGAAGGCTTCACGCTCGTCAGCTCGGAAGTCTGGGAGGAGGTTTGACAGCAGTCACCAAGCCCCTTACAACTGTCAGCGGTTTGACAAAACCTGTCACTAACCTTGCCGGTACTGCAGGCAATATCGTGGCTCCAGTTGTCAATGTTCCTGTTGCTGGTGTGAACCCTGGTACTCTTCTAGCCAACGCTCTAGGTACTGCTCTGGCGGCACCTGCTGTCGTTCTTGGGGCTGCTTTAGCACCTGTCGCTACACTAGCCGATGCTATCGACAGTGGCAAGCTGCTCAATAACGTTGGCTCTGCCCTCGGAAATGTCCCGCTCCTTGCTGCTGTCGATGATATTGTCGACGCTATCCCAGGTAGCAACGCTCTCACATCAGTTACTGGGAAACTCGGACTTGACAACCCACTTAATGTGGTGAACAATGTTCTGGGCGGCGACCCTCTCGCGAGTCTCACTAACATCAAGCCCATCACGGATCCCGTTTTGACAGCTCTGTCTCCGGCTGTGGGTGCTGTTGACACGGTGGTCGATGGCGTTACCGCCCCATTGGCCGATGTCATTGACCACATTGCCGCTGCCCTGGCGCCTGTAAGCGGTGCTTTGGGACCTGTTGTCAACGTCCTCCAGCCTGTCGCTGACCTTACGAAGCCTGTTAATGCTCTCGTCTCGCCACTCTTCAGCAACATTGGTGGTTCGACTTCAAATGTACCCATCTTTGCTGGACTTCCAGCTCCATTCGGGACTGTAGCTGCTCCTTTCACAGGTATTGTTAGCACACTCACCAACGCTACGAAGCCTCTCCAGAGCTTGGCCACCCAGCTGGGTTCCCTCAAGAGCTTGCTCGCGCAGGCACTTGTTTCGCTCAAGGGCCTCATTCCTGCGAAACCAGTGAAGAGAGATGCATCTGTAAGTAGACACCTAACCTCATATTACTATGTGACATTCGCACAGTCACTGACAAGCCCGATCCAGATCCTCACCACGCCTGACGCGCAGACCTTCCTAGCCAAATGGCAACACGTTGGCGCCTATATGGCACAGCTCAACCAAATGGCTGCCGGTGAGCTGATGAACGTCATGATGGACCCCAGCAGCTTCCCGCCGAACATGGCATTGATGGGCGATGCGTCCGAGGAAGTGAAGAACTTCGTTACGGATTACTACAAGCTCGCGCAGTCCATGGACGGCAGCAACGTCTCCACGGATGACAAGATCGCCTTCCTCAAGGCCATGTTTGACGGACCATCCGTCAACATCGACTTCAAGTCCAAGCGTGACATGCGTCATGGCATGCGCGAGGGCAAGGAGTAAAGATTGTGATACACAGGTGAGTTCACGACGCGGCTGTAATACGGTATAATGTAGTCGATACACATAAGCTGACAATTGTAGACATGGGTTTGTGCGCAAAGATGCTCGATTGTAGATCAAATGCTTGTGGTGTCTTGTTGAGCAACAATCGGATGCCAACGGTCCGATGAAGTGGCTGGGGATACAGCTTTTCTGTGGAGCCATGCCGCAGAAAGGGGCGTGTTGAGCGAAGCTGCGCTTCTTCTTGTGGTTAGTGAAGAGGCTGTAATGGTGTTTAACTCCCCTTTCGATAACGTATCTCTTTCTAACGGCCTCAATGTTACACTCTTTCCATGATTCGTGCCTGCTACGTCTGAGCTTTGAGAACCATAGGAGCGCAAGTAAGTGTGGGCTATAGGATGTCAAGGTATTTTTAGTACTTTGTAACGTGCTGGTCAGCTATCGAGTCTAGTCAGGCTTACGTACAACATGTCAGCTTTTCTCTAGTAGCAGATGGAATGACACCAGAGAGCGCTTGAATCACTGCAATGCTCTCTTCCGCCCTCATCTCAAGAAGCACAATGGCGTGATCACGACTCAACGAAATGCCACACGGTGGCCTCTGAAGAAAACGGTGAGTTCCAGAAACTCAATCGTCGATATTCCCGCTGCCTATTCGAGTCAACATCGGCACCGAGACTCTCATTTCGACAAGACGACAATCCGTTTTGGTGTTGGCGTGGCGTTCGGCAGATGGAATTCGGCGCCGAAAGGCAGTGCCGTGACTCGACCTCCACGGCACGCAAATCGCTTCCCCAGCGTCAGAGTGAAGCAGTCTAACGCGCACGCTAGGCTCATGACGAAGGGTATTCAATTGTTCGAAGTGATGTCGGGCCAACTTCACGTGGCTTCACGATCCAGCCACTCGGTGTCGCAAACTAACGCTAGGTCTAGCCGAACTGCTGCTGCTGCCCTGATGAGTTTCACCATCGCACGACTCTGGAAATTCATCGACAGCGCTTGTTGACTCGACATGTTTGTTTTTGATGATCGTGTCGAACTTGTTTCGGTAAACGGCTCTTGAGGTGGAGTTTCACCGGTGAAGAATGCCGGTCAAGTTATCCGGAACGACGCGTCGCGATGCGATTTTGGCGTTGTGATGAACCCGTCCTGCCCTGCCCTGCGCGGAGCATGCTTCCGGTTGAAGGAGGTGTAGAGGAACAGCACCGCTGGGCGCTCTCTCAGCTACGTAGCGTGTCCGTAGTTAATATGTGCAACAATGCGTGACACGGCCGAGTGACATAGGAGTAATGCGCAACGAGAGCAGTGGAGGCGCGACGACTGCCGTGTCGATAAGAGTTGCAACCGCAACTCCAGAGTCTTTTCTTCCGTGAGCACCAGCCGCCTCGCGAACGGTCGCCGCGAAAACGGACATCGGTCCCTTGGTCGCGTGGCAAACGTTCTGTGAATTTGGGCGTTGGGACCGCGATGCCGTTTGTGCGAAATGAGGCCGACCCAAGATAGCTCATGGCTTTACCCGATGGAGTCCGATGTCCGCCTTCTAGAAACTTTGGATAGAAGGTCAGAGCAGACGGCAGAAAAGGTAACCTCGAGATTTGCACCCCATACTCCACTTACCGATTGTTGGTAGGGAGTACCTGTCCTTTGCGGAGAGCAGGACAATCAGTTGAACATTGGCAGAACGCCACAAGCATGGAATCCCTACGACAATCTCGATCTTCAGAGGCCAAGGGTCATGGCTCGCTATCTGACAGTACAGTAAGATACAGGGCAGTGGAGATGAGTTGTTCCGTCATTCTACCCTGCTCGCAGAACAGAGCGGAAGAATACTCCATACTGTGTCGCATATTGCACAAACAGGAGAATCCTATTCAGCGTGTTTCACAGACTCCCTCAGTTTATGAACGGACAATGAAGTCCAAATGGAACTCCGAGCGATGGTATCTCTGGGCGAGGTTGCGCATAAATGTCACTGTCGAATTATTTTTGACATCGACCGTGCTTGCCGTCATGCGTTGACACTTTGGGCAGGATTGCTTACAGAAGGTGGTGTCAGGATCCTAGTCAAACATGTATCCCACGGATGTCTCGAAAGTGACGGGCGACAGGTGAATGCGGAACTGGAGATGACATACCATACAATTAGACTTTGCACGGTGCTGAAGTGCGACATGCTTGTAGATGCGTTCCGGCAGTTCATAGAAACTATATTCCCACAAGCTGTAGTTCGCACCCCCTCAGGCCGGGGAGCTTTCCGTAGTCTAGTCGCCTATTCTAGTTCAGGATGGGCGGGCGATGAGACGTTTTACTTTAGCTGCATGCGCCAACTGCAGTGGTTGGGTACTAAAACTGCAGCTTCTTGATTTTGTTTCGATGAGATGTTTCAACTTTGGTGCACATCAGTTATGTCAGTCTTGTGTCGATGTGATTCTGTACACAACCTCAAACACGGATGAGCAGTATGTATGCGCCTTGCAAACCTTCTGAAGACGACATTCGCGTCAGAACGTATACTGTGACTTTCTATTATCCGCCAATCATGGAAGTCGACAGTGCAAGGAAAGATGGCCTGCAATGCGTCCTGCACCTGTAATCTGACACCAGGTGCGGCATATATTCGAGCGCGTTCTGTTTGAGCTCAACCTACTATTGGGACGCAGATGGCATCTTATGTATAAGCCCAAATAGCTAATTGGTACGCTGCGAAGAGATAAAATAACCTTGGAGTTAGACAGATCAACTGAATTGCCCTTGAATGGTGCTCAGGGTTGATCGTTGCGTTCAGGACGACATCTCTGGAGACCATAGGCACATGCCGACCTCGTCACTTCCTTCGGGAAAATCGTGGGGTCATAGTATAAAAGGATGATGTAGATGGTATCTGACCTGTTCATGGTTCATGATTGAATCGGCGGACAGTTTGGGGACGTGCACTCAGCATTTCGCCCAAAGGGGCTGGTACTCTTGGCACAGACACGCGAATTTTGTTTCATCATACAAAATGCCGCGACTGCAAGCCTCCTCCATCCAATAAGACGAATTCTCAATCCACCCCGCGCGCCTGTTACGCGTTTGTTGGGCCACAAGACTACAGGCATATCCCTTCCTCGCCGGTTACAGGATGACCCTCTTTGCTCGACGGGCCTCGAATTTGCTCACGCCGCTGCATGAGAAAATTCCTTCACTCCCTGCTGTTGGCGATTACGTGTTGGGGCAAATGTCTCTCCAATCATCACCCCACATTGACACAGTTATGAGAAGCGTGTCCAGCTGAAGCTGAAAAAGAACGAAAGGGTTGGCCGGCCCCTGTAAAACGTTCGGCAAGCTCCCTCATTGGAAGCCGAGTGACGGCGGTTCACCACCAGGCGGCTATTCCTCAACCACTCACCACGAGGAACGCGGACTGCTACAACGGGATGGACGCTCCCGCGTCTCACTCGTGTTTTCCCATCATGTCATTCTTCTGCTACGGTCCGAGAACGCGCGTGTCGAGAGGACACAGCTGACCACGTCGTTGTTACTGCTTTTGATCTTCACGATTACGTGGAGCGGTCGAATTCTAATCGCATGAATGCGGCGCCTATGTTTAGCGAATCCACCGAGAGCTCATGGGCTCTCGAACAAGCAGCTCCTACCCAGCAGTGCACCACGCGTCTGACTCCTCCATGATGATTACCGCCGGAAGAGTATGTGTGAAAGGCTCAAATGGCAGCACAAAGACGTCGATGCGAATCATGATGTATGTACGAGCTGCTCCCACAGAGTCGCTGTGCTACCATTGGCCATCTCAAGCCAGTACCGTGTCGCGAACATCAAGCCTACTTTCCGGACCGGCGTGAGGGCCATCCTTGCACAATGCGATCCTGGACGCTCGTGCATTCGTACCTGATGTCTTGGCCCGCTAGGCTTCGGGGATGCATGCGCTATTCACTAGGGCTGCAGGGTAGGGAGGCCCTGGTCATCCTTGATCGTCGCATGCCCTCGACACCAAGCCGGTGGCCCAGCCACGAAGCCGCCTTCGCTTCTGCCTTTCCTGCACTCTTCTTCAGTGTGACTCCCGTGCCGCCCCAGGTTTATCATTCTTTAGTTTGCTGCAAACTGTCGCTCATTACCCCCCTCTGTGCTGTACCTAAAAGTCCCTTCACTCCTTTCGGGCTTTCTCACTGCACCTTTGTGTTTGAACTAGTATCGACACAATAGATCGGCTACTGTTTCTGTTCCGCGACCGACCGCTGATTCTCACGCTGAACCTTAATTGCACCCGCTGTCAAGGTTTCACCACGGCCATAGAACGTCGCAATTAGCAATATTACAAGAAGAGCTATTGAGCACACGCATTGCTCCATTGACTCCTGGTCATTACTTCGCCGGCCCGATCGCTGGGGACTGTCAAGATATTTCCCTTATACATATCGACCTGGAGCTGTGGTCATTCCCATGTTCCCAATATCGAAAGAGTTTTGACTGAGGATTGCAATCGGTATCTGGCGTACACATGTCGAACGGGACGCAATCGTCGCCCCTTCACGGGGCATGCCCCGCACCTTTTTACGATGCCTCCAAGTTTGACTTGGGCGGGTGTAAGTGTATTGATTGATCTCCCATCGTCATATGCTGACAAACACAGTTGTTGATGGCCGCTTCTGCGCGCCTGTTGGCAGAGGCCTCGTGTGCTGTCTACCGTGTCCGATGACCGACTATCTCTACCCTCAAGGTAAACCTCATGCTTTGGCCTTTCACCAATGATACTAAGCCCCGTCAGATTTCAACACCTACTATACTGTTGCTGAGGGATTGAACGTTGCAGGCCTGGTTTTACTTGTTTTCCTGTTGGTGTCTTTTCTTGTCTTGCCTGCGGAGAAGACCAGACGACACTATCTCAGCTACTGTCTGATAATAGCTGCTATATTCATGGCTGTAGGTTCATGACTTCTCAAGGCACTGCCATAAAGCTAAAGCTAACAACCACCAGCTCGGCTTCGTGATACCTTTAGGAGCGAAACCTGAACAATGCTACAACGAAATCACTCCCAACGACATGTACTCGAGTCTCTCTTGTGCTCTCTCGGGTGCTTTCCTCATCTCTGGCGGACTTTCCATGGCAGTCTGGAGTAAGTGCAGTTGAGTGCAATTTTTTGTAACAATACTAACTCTCCTGAAGTTTTCATCCGCGCTCTGTCTATGCATCTCCAGATTTGCTGGGACGTCACACCTGGCAAGAAGTTCTTCTACTGGGCACAAGGCCTGGGATGGTCTGTGGCTGCCACCTTTTTCACAATCACCATCACGATTACCGGTGTATCCTTCAGGTTCGGCGACGTATGCCACGTTAACTCCGCACATTCGATGAGCGATTTCTGGGGGCCTTTGCTTGCGATTGCCGGCGCTGCTATGCTCATCCAGGTCGCAACGTAAGTTCACTTCAAATCAACGTAGTGCGCACTATTGACGTTATGATAGTTTCGGGTACTGCATCAAAGTATACCTTCAGAACATGCTTAGCGACGACAAAACCGAGACACAGAGTAGCGCTGGCCTGCCATCCTACACGACAAGTATGCGAACGCGCTCCGCTCGAGCAGTATATCGACGTGTGCGCAAAGTGCTCTGGCTTCAGTGGCGTGGCATAACGATCGTCGTCTTTATCCTGGTCGACGTCATCTTCTTCTCCGTCGTTTTCATCTGGTTGAATGCCCTCACATCGCACGCACGAGACAATGTGAAGGAAATGATGCCATTCATAACTTGCCTTATGGACAACCCAACGGACCCATCACCTTGCTTTGAGCTTGGCCAAGATCTTGCGGTCAACGAATCGACTGTCATTGCCATTTTGATGATGCTCTCTATCGCCGGAATTCAGGTTTTTGTTCTCCTCGCGCGGGGAAGCATGTTCAGTGGCTGGCTCGATTTCTTCAGGGGCAAGTTCAGCAAGAATCGCGAGTTTGTTTCCCTCGATGCTAGGAATCTTGCAGAACATTCTCGCAACTACGAGCTGAAGAAGTTCGAAGATGGTGCCATACAATCTCCCGCAAATGTTCTTACGCCCCCACCAGAGATCGCCGGCTATGGTCAGTTCAGATCAGACACTCCAGACTACTTTACGAAGGAGACGCAACGCGAGTACATCAGCCCGACCTTGAGCTTCTCAACTCCACGACCCCTGTCGCGGTCCGCAACTCAAGTCGACTGGGATCCTCGGTCAACACACGCTAGAGGAGGTCTTGGATTCCATCCGCCTGAGTACGACGCCAAGATTTGATTCGCTAGCCCAGAGCCTTAGACAGAGCAACAATGGAATTGCAACTGATCACGTCAAACACCGATTATTCACCAGTTTGTCGCGGGTCTCAGCAGATCTAGCGCTTATGTAATAGTGGTCGAAAACGCAGCCGACCTTCGCATGTGCCAACAACACGTCTCAGCGCGACAGACCTCGAACGGAACATCTGTGCGTGTAACGTAATCACGCCGTGCTCCGTGCCTCATGAAGGTGACAGACTTGGCAGATGGTCGATCTCACCATATCAACGTCGACATCGGGCCTTGTCGATATGGCCGGAGTTTACCTCCGCTGTGTCTTCAATGGCATCGTTTGGACGAAGGCCCGATAAACTGCGTGTCTAAACACCACGTTCATCTAACGAGAACATACTTCATCCAGCAAGTGAGAAGCATGACATCACCAGAAAGGAACTAGATCCGCAGCTTCGGTCTTTTCCATATCATCCTCTATGCAGGAGTCCATACTGGTCGGGCAGGATGAGACATGCCGACCATGTTTCGGATCAAAGTATTACATTGCATTGCAGTGACAGACTGCAGTCAGCTTCACGAAGCGAGAAGACCTCTCATGGAAACTCGCATATCTTCATATGTTACGAACTCTCTCATATACTAGACTATCTTAGCCAGCTGACAATACTGTCGGCTCAAGAAGCAAAAAGATCATTACCTATTATATCCACTTTCCCTCTACATATGTGCTAATCGATCGGCTCCTCCAGCTGTCGCTTACATGCCGCAACCACTGACGTTGACCAGTCTATGCTTCAGATCCAGACAAGCTGGTTGATCCTGCCGGTTAAACGCAGTCACTTAATGATTTTGGCAAGGGTGTTCATCTCACGAACAGCATCAGACGAAATGTGGGAAGATCTACCATAGTTCGAGCTATCTACAGGAACTCGCAAGTGTCTGGGCTATCAGCAGCAACCGACATTTGCTGACATTGCGGAGGATCGCGGACTGGGCGCCACCAGCCCACTCAACGCCCGCCCAATAACCGTTGATGCGGCGGCACCACAAGAGAAGACCGTTTTGCCGTGCTGACAGGTCCATCAGCCAAACCGCATTGAGACGATAGGCACCGCGCCTCCGCACTTGTCGCCCTAGCCAAATCCACCACGCTCAACAATGCCTTGCACCAAAACCCGCGCAGTATCACGAGCACGCGACCGCGTGAGTGCCGTCACATCTTCGGCCTTCCAGAAGGCCCACCGCGCTAAACATACGCGATGGATTCGAAGCGTTAATGCGCGCGGAGTACCCGCATACAAAGAGGAAGTTGGCCCGCGGCCTAGAGTGGGGCGTGCGGATGCAGGAACAGGTCCTTGGGCGCGGGCACGGCACGACGACCAGACCAAACGCTGCGGAAATAGCCACTCGAGCGGCCTGGAAGGCAATCCCGCAAACGGGCTGTGGACATCACATAAAAAAAAGTACTCCCACATGCATGAGATTAAAGCCACAATATGCAAGCCCGGGCTCGCTAGACAATCATCCGCCCGGATTCGATACCTTTGTGCTCAACAAAGAAGATTCCTGGGTTTTCTCTTCGCTCGTTGGATATTTGCCACGAGCGTAGAGCATGGGAGCCATGCGGGCAAGCCGATATCCTGGTGTCGGGTCACCCGATGAGGGCAGTGTGTCATCACACAATGGGGATGGCCCGGGCTTGAATGGGGGTGCATCCCGGCGGCTGAAGCTGCTATTGCTGTGGATATATGTGCGCGGGTTATGGACTAACTGGAGATCCGGGTAGTTGTAGGACTGCGGGTTATGGACTAAATTGACGATCTGTACATCATCGTGTGCGGCTTCGGACGTAGAGAATCGATTTTGATTACGTTTCTCGTGGTCGCTTATAGCTGTAGTATAGGATGGATGTAGTCTGGGAAGATACACATCCTTGACGAATCGTCGTGAGGCTATTGATGAAGCGTCGTGAAGCTATACGCAGCTCTATTATCATACAGCGGAATGGCCTGATCTCGTGTAAACCCTTCAAGCTCCTGTGATATCACGAGGGTATCGAGCTAGTCTATCCAGGTAAACAGCTCGTCGGATGCAGTGGACTCGAAGGGTCGCCTTTCTTCGTGCAACAATGATGAAATAGTAAAGGTAGATGGGAGTAGAGGACCTTCCTTGATACAGATTTCGGCTTTAGTGGGAATGTACATGTTCATTCTTACAGTACACTTGATCTTTTTGACGTGCAAGTGTTGCGACTTGTGTCTACCATCACGGTTGATGAAGAGATGATCAACAAGTTCAAGGCTTTCACATGGGTATCTTCATTCATGAATAGGCACATACATGTTCTCACTCGATGGGAGACATAGTTGTCGAGAAAAGCTCGAGTACAGTATGGTCTTCTAGTTTAAATTCTTCTATTCTCTTCTTGCCTGAGAAAGATTGGATACTATCTATCTCTCTCCTCGAAACACATGACTGTTCTCTTGATGTGTACCTCTCCAGATATTGCAGCTCAAAGTACCACTCTAGTAACCCCTCTCCCTATCAACCTCATTGACCAACTTCTTCCCACTCCTCTCCCTCCTCATGTTCTCTCTCAACACCTCGAATGCTCGGTCTGCATACACATCCGTTGATCCACTAACATGCGGCGTGATCAAGACATTCGGAGCCGTCCACAGCGGGTCATCAATAGGCAGTGGCTCAGGATCCGTCACATCAACCGCCGCACCGCTGATCAAGCCATCTTCCAGCGCCTTGACAAGCGCAGGCTGATCAATAACCTGACCGCGGGCGATATTGGCAACATACGTGCCTCTCGGGTTAGACTTGTGCAAGAGCTCGAACTCCTCGGTGGAAAGGAAGTGAGTAGTCGCTTTGCTGTTTGTGCGATTAGCGATGAACCACGTTCAGCAGGAAGGGTGGCTTACGTCAACGGCACAGCAATGACCAGCAGATCAATCTCCTGCTTCAGGAACCCATGCACGCCTTCCTTGTTAGTGCCACTGTACCATGCACTCGGGAAAGAACCATCTGGATCACCGGTCCCTGGGACAATGTAACCGCCATCCTTCTTGGATTCGGGCGTCTTGCGAGGCGAGGCTGTGTACGCGATTACGTCCATGCCCATGGCTTTTGCCACACGAGCGACTGCGAATGGTTGTTAGCTCCTGAGCTCCATAATGCGTGCCACAATGGTGAAATAGGAAGGTGGATAGAGGTTCGCAGGAGGCGCGATTGTGTGCCGTAACGGGTAGGTTTGCCCTGTTGTTGGGTTGCGGAGACGGTTAGGCCGCCAAAGTGGCGTAGGTGACGGATTCGGTGGCGTGTGTCGATGCAACGCCGCAGGTACAGGAAACGATGTCCGAGCTGAATCGCGAATTGCGGCGTGGTTTTTGGATCCTTCATGGCGTGCATTCGGCAAAAGGAATGGGATAAGAAAGTGCTGATTCAGGATGCACGCTTCCAGATACCATTGTGCTGGATCGTTCAAAGCTCGTGTCCCAAGAGATGACCACGCGGATAATCCACCAACAGCATGAAGAGAACAAGAAAACTTGGTGGAACGTACCTTGTCGTCCAATACTTCCGTATCCGAGGATGCCCACTCTCTTGCCCACACGATCGCTAATACCCATTCCCACCGCCTGCTTCCAGATCTTCTCTTTCTGGAGGTCGTAGAGCTTTGGAAATTTATGGCTGTGCACAAGATCCATCATGATGACCCATTCGGCGATCTGAGGACCGTGGACGCCATTGGCTGAGCATAGCGGGATCTTTGAGTCAGTGTAGATGGAGTGCTGCGCAATATGGTTGGTACCTGCGGAGAAGAACTGAATAAGTTTCACATTAGGGAGAGCTTTCGCGTCTTCAGGGAGCCAGAAGAGAGTTGCTAGGTATGATGCACGGGCGACGATATCTAGAGGTGGCATTAGTGAACGTCAGGGTCCCTTCGGTGATCACGTGGTGTAAGCACATCAATGTAGTCTATTGCCAAAGTACCGATACCGTACTATTGTTACACAGAGCATTGACACCAAAGACATGTAGAAAAGATTGAGACTTACCTTCTGGAACAGTGGTTGGCTTCTGTTGCGGGGTGTAGTAGTACTCGATATCGACGTCGTTGAACTCCTCTTTTAATAGCGCAATTGGTTTCTTTGCGGCTTCTAGCGGAAATGGTAATGCGCAGAGCACCAGCTCTTTCTTGCTCGACATTGGTTTGGATGGCGCCTCTGGTCCTCCGCCCATGTCCGGAATTTCGAGTTGGTTTCGTGTTGTTGTTGTTGACGGTATACGCTGCTGCAGTATCGGCAAGAGAGGTACCGGACGTAAGATGTGCTGTATCGTTCTCGGTACACGTCTTGGACGTGAATGGAATGTGTTTGTCCGTGTGCGGCGATTGCTAATACACCGAGTTGCAACTAGGCTAGCTAAATTAGTGGGGCACTTGCGTCTTGATATGGCTTGGTGACGTGCTTCTACCTCGCCTTATCTCGCGCCTTATAGTACGAGCAAAACCATGATCTTATGACAGCAATAGTAAAAGCTGCCTACTGGTCGAAGCGCGGTGGAATTGAAGTTTCTCTACATTAGGAAACTGACGGCTTTCCCACGTGCCTTGGGGCCGATGGCGGCAAGCCACGTGCTCACGTGTATACCCAGGAAAGCACTGCAACTTTGCCGACCCGACGAGCTCAAGGAACACTTTTCACAGCGAGTCTGTATTCTGATAATACATCTTGGAGGTATTCACAGCAATCTGAATGTAGAGGGAGACCTGTGCTATTTGGCGAGGACCTCCGCGCTCCACTTGCTAAAAGTAAGGGATAATAGAACGATAGCACGTAAAGGACTCACACTTACCGTTGTCTCACCTGCCGTAGTCCTCAACGTGAAGTGAGATAGCGTGTCTGTTAGCTCTGCGCACTACTGGTAGACAGTATATAATAGTCGGCTCAGACTGTTAATCCTCACTGCATCCGACACACGATACCCACTACGTACGTCTAATATGTGGCTCCACACTTGTCTAATATGTGGCTCCACACTTCCAATCTACATGCTAACTTTCGTTATTGTTAGACATCCACTGTTGCGTCAGCATAGCTACAGCCAACTACCCACCATGGCGCCCAAGAAGAAGCGCGGACGGAATAAGAAGCCCTACGAACCCTACCAAAGCAACAAGAAGATGATGAACCTCCTTGGCTTTGACTCGGAGGATATGTTCGATCAGTGAAGAAACTCAGATATGGTCAAACGCAGCTGGGACCATTTCGTCACGCACTTCCTTGAGACAGACCTGTTTAATGAAAGCCAAAAAGCCGTCAACGTCACTGATCTCATCTTCCACATTCGTCACGGAGAACACGATGATGCTGCGAAGTTCTCGGTCAATGATAATGGATGGCCTAAATACGACAACGCAACCGATTGGCACGCGTGGCTGACTTTTCGACTCGTGGAAGTCAACGTCAAAAGGCGCGAAAGATGCTTCTACCTGCGCCGCATGGAGAGGAATGTCATGTATCAGCACATGCACTATTACATCCTGTGGGCCAAGCGCGAGCGCGAGCGCGAACGCCATCGCAAAACCCCAGCCAGTCAGAGACCTATTCGACAAGAGCCTGCTCCGTCACCACACCCGGACCCAGCCCCAGCCCCAGCCCCAGTCCCAGAGCCAGAAATCCAAACCGAGATGGACCCCACCAAAGGCAAAGTAGCAGTGCTGTGGATCGCCGGGATACCAGGTTCTCTCTTACAAGACCCGACCTTCCGCGCTAGCCACTGCTTCCCCCAATTCTGTGGCTACAGCCTGGAAGAATTCTGCCGGGAGGTTGACGGGTTGTTCGAGCTAGACAAGCGCCATCAGCTTCGCGAGTTGCTGGTGTCTCAAGACGGTCTTGGATTTGTTGCTGCGCAGAAGAAGGCCCATGATCGTGGGGAGGGGGTGGTGGTTTTCTTCGACCTTACGACTGAAGCAGCGGGACCACCGGTTACCTCCGTGGTGTGGGGTAGACGAGCGTGGGATGTTGACGCGGACTTGGATGGATGGATGGAGGAGAAGTGGCGGACAAGAAGAGAGCTATGAATGCACTGTCTGTAGCTCCTGGAGCTCACGTTGGGCAGATTTGGGCCGATCATGCGCCTGGTGTATTTCAATTCTCATTGGAGGATCCTGGAACCTGGAGAATCTCACAGATAATTGCGGGCTTCTGGGTAGATATACACAGCTGTGTGTTACTCCAGGATATCCTATGAAAATGCAGTATCACAGTGAAAAGTGTTCCCGGGGACTGTCAGGTCTGTAGAAATCCAGTGCCTCTTGACGTGAGTATTGATCGATAGGGAGATAACTGAATCTTATGTGTATGTACTAACGCCTATATCATTCTTTCTCGGATGACTCACGTTCAAAATAGAGCCCTTCACATCGAATCTCGTATATCTATCACTCTGGCTCCTGCCCCTTCCACTTCTCCCGTATCGTCTCCACATCAATCTCACACGCCTGCGCATGCTTGAGAATCACATGTGCCTTCTTAACAACCGGAACATCAATCATCTTGCCATCCAGCGTCCACGCGCCTCGTCCCGCTTTGCTAGCCTTCTCGTCCGCAATAGCGACCCGAGCTGCCCACTCGACCTCCGTATCGCCTGGGCTAAACGCTTTGTGGCATACAGCGACTTGGCTTGGGTGTATGCACTGCTTGCCGTTGAAGCCCATGCCTTTGCCATTCAAGCACTCTTCCTCCAGTGTCTTGAGCCCCGCTTCGCCTTTGTAGCTTGTGCATACCAGATCGATGGTGGAGGGGAGTTCGGCGGCTCGTGCGGCTGTTGCGATCGCTGACCGTGCGTATAAGAACTCTGTGAGGGAAGGTGTGCGTGTGAGACTCATGTCTTTTGCGAAGTCTTCGGCTGCGAAGACCAGGCCGCTGAGGTAGGGCGATGCGGCGCATATGGAGCTGAGGTTCTGGACCGCTTTGGCGGATTCTATCAGGGCTATGATCCGGAGTGGCTCTCGCTTACTCCCGTTATCCGCTGTAGTTGTGCTTGAGGGATGTCTGTCAGGACGCAGGTGCCGCATGACATCAGTGACGAAGTGAAGATCCGCAGCGCTCTCGCACTTTGGCAGCATGATCGCATCCAAGTACTCGCCCTTGAGTACTTCTGTCAGGTCATCCAATGCCAGACCTGTGTCTACGCTGTTTATCCGCACGCACATCTCCTTGATGCCGCTTGGTCGCTGCTTGTTCAAGATATCGCGGAGGTTCGATCGCGCTTCTGACTTCATGTGCGGCGCAACACTGTCTTCAAGATCGTACGTGACGTTATCCGCATGCATGGCAAAGGACTTCTCGAGCATCTTCTTCGACGAGGATGGGACTGTGTAGCATGTTAGCGATCGTGAACGGGAGCAAGAGGGAGGTGGTTGTACCGTACATGCACGCCCGCCGAATAATTGGAGCCGCCATCGTGACTTCAAACGTTCCTCAGCAGCTTCAACAAATCCAAGAAGAGAATTCGTATCATAAGAAGCGCAATTGCAAGTCAAAGACAGCCTACCACCTCGGGACCTCAAGCTTCCCTCATAGCCTATGACGTGCGGGGAAGCAGCGCAACGACCCTCCCAAACGCCGACACGCCGACACGCGTTCCTGAACCCTCAGAAGCCACGTGAAACTACTTTCCCACACCCAGACCTCCACGTACACACCCACAACGCCATGGAGACCGCGCAAACAGCTCCGGCGCCCGGGTCGCTGAGCTGGAAACTGTCCAGCCACCCAATAACATTGCTTACCTTTCTGTTCTTCCGCATCTGTAAGCTCCCTTAGGCTCCCTTCCCTATGTACGCACAGCTAATCGTACGCAACAGCTTCTCTGCTAGTCTACCTCCTCGGCATGCGGTTGCTCTCGAGCAACTTCGTGCTCATCTTCATTGTCACCATCCTGCTGCTCGCCATGGACTTCTACTACCTCAAGAACATCGCAGGCCGGCGGCTTGTCGGGCTGCGCTGGTGGAACGAGGTCGACGGCGCAACGGGCGATGGGCGCTGGGTGTTCGAATCCGCAGACCCAGAAAGTAGAGAGCAGAATGCGACGGACAAGCGCTTCTTTTGGATGGCGTTGTATGTGCAGCCTGTGCTGTGGGTGGTCATGGCTATTGTGGCGCTGTTTGGATTTAATTTCATTTGGCTGACGCTGGTTGGTGAGTATTATCTTGTGAAGGGGAGTTATTTCTTTGGATGCTAATGTTCTGATAGCTATTGCGCTGGTCCTCACGATTACGAATACGCTTGCTTTCTCGAGATGCGACAAGTTCAGCCAGGCGAGTGGCTTTGCGTCGAATGCCATGTATGGATCTGGACTTGCGAGGAATCTCGCGGGCGGTCTCGTCAGCAACTGGTTCAGACGGTGAGGCGAATATATCAAGAGGCTCGTGGATGGCTTCCAATACAGATTGGCCTGCGTAGATACAGGCAATGTACTATCGTGTGCCGCACTGCAAAGTGCTTGGTAAAGCCGACGTCTTCATATTTGGACGATCATATCTATACACAGTATATTTCGAATGGTTTCCAGCATGTCCACGGATGTCTAAACAGTGATCATGACACTGGCGTTCTTGTACCAGCTCAGAAGCGGATTGTCCCCGTTCTTCGTGCTCGTTTCTGCAATATCTGCTCTGCCTGCCATGAAGTCTTCGTGTAAGTAGGTACGTGCGAAGCGACCGGTGATTGCGGTGTACATGGGTTCCATGACCTCGAAGTCAGTAGGGAAGAGGATGTCGAAATAGCCTTGGTGGACCTGTGGATCGTATTAGCGATGTGACTATACTCCTGCAGCTAGAGCACTTACGAGAGGCGTGGTGACAGGAATCATCTGCCTCCTATACCTCGTCTGGACCACAGGCGCATTCAACCCCTCCACTGCGTCGCTCAACTTGTGGAAGTCACTGCTGACCAACTTGTGGTTCGGGAACTTTTCGTAGAGCGTGTAGAAAAACTGCATCAGGCGTGTGGGTATGTACTCTGGTTGACTGAGCGTGCCTTTCCATGGCACTAGACTTTTTAAGTTCTGCATGATTCGTGAGCCTTGCAGCGGGTGTGGGTATGTCTTGCAGGCCGCATGCCGACGTTCGAGAAATTGCTTTGCGACAGGGTCTAGAGATCGGGAGTAGTATTCGAAGAGCTCGCCGCGGGGATCGACGATGACGTGCGACTGGTAGGGCGCGCCGGTTTCGAAGTCGTACTTGAGGGCGTCGTGCGCAAAGTTATCGAAGACTTCCAGCGCAAGGAAGTAACACGGCGAAGACACGTAAATTTCCCAGTCGAATATTGAGCGATTGATAATTTCAACCTTGTCCGAGTGCCCCCTTGCGTACGCCGACTGGCCCAGCCCTTGTTGCTGCAGATGCGCAAGCTGGCTGGAAATCTCAATGATCTTGAACTTTGTCCGCTCATACACCTCAGGATGCACGTCTCTTATGTAGTCCAAGATATTCAACATCATGGTACCATTACCCGCACCCATTTCATAAATGTTCAAATCGTGATATGGGTAGGCATTGTACTTGTAGTCCTCCACCAAGTATCGCGCAATCGCTTCGCCATAGTAGGGTGAGAAGAGCTCGGTAGGTGTATGCCATAGCTGGCGGAGCTCGTTCGGTTCTTGGTAGTCGAGCGAATCTTCGAAAGAGATGTAGCGCTGCCGTAATTGCTGGAAGAATTCGTCCTCGTTGGACATGGAGTTGAAGTCAAAAGGGTCGCCCGGGGAGAAGATGACGACCTGCTTCGAGAAGTAGCCGTAGTTGGGGTTGTAAAGACTGTCTATACCAGATTTAGCTCTCTATAAGCTCTGTCTGAGCCATTGGGAGCATCTGACCTTCAATGAAGTCCCGCAGAAGCATCTTCACTCTCCGCGGTCTTTCTCTTCTACTCCGCAGCATATCTGCAGTGACCAGCGGATACCTTTCAAATTCCTCTGTTCTTTCCTGCGGGAATGCGTTCTTCCTCGGCGTCCATCGTGACTCACGTTTTGTCTCCCCCTCAGCGAACCGCGTGGCCTTTCCCCTCCGCTGGATATTTGGAGTGCGGGCAGCCGCCAGAGCTGGTCGAGCTCCGCGGGCAAGGCATTGCGACGCCCGGTGCGAGAAAAGCTGGCGGAATATCTGTGTGACGAGCGGGGAGTCCATTGACGCCTGGTTGGATGTACCAGACCAAAGCGCGGGAGTGTGGGAAGCTATCGGCGCGCAAGCACGTGGTGAGGTTTGCGGGTCCTTCATGTGCCAAGATTGTCCTAGCTCCACCACCGAACCATGGATCATTCGCTCAAGTTGCAAAATCATGAAAAGCGCTAGACTTCTACAATAGCTTGTAAGGCCTGGAAGACTAGAACTATGAGGACCGAGTAGTTCTAGGTGCTTTTATTGTTCTCGGGAAAAGCGGTGCTGACAGTTTGAGCTTTTCCTGCACTCAGGCCAACTCGCCTACAAAGTTCTGCGCATCCAGGAATGTCAGTAGATCACACCCGGTACTATGTACTGGGAGCGTTCGCCATGGGCATAGTTTTGACCCTCGCGTACGAGAAACGGTCCAAATTCGCTGAGAAACCTGACCACAATGGCGCACGTCAACAGCTCAAGCAGCAGCAAAAGCTCATATCCGGGCTTGCGAGAATTAATGATCTGGACGCCTTGAAGAAGAGGCAGGTAGACCTTGATCTCTCACTAGAGAAAGGGGCTGGAAGTATCAAAGAAGGCATCGAAGGATGCATCGGTAACACGCCACTTATCAAGATAAAATCACTTTCTGATTACACTGGATGTGAAATACTCGCGAAAGCAGAGGTAGGCTTGCAGGAAGCTTGATGATGGGACTAGCATGCTGACCAGCATCATTCAGTTCCTTAACGGCGCCGGCAACAGCCCCAAAGACCGAGTTGCTCTAAGTATTATCGAAATGGTATGATCTCAGACGACCATTGACTGTCTAATCTAACTCGTTCCAGGCAGAGGAGAAAGGCTTACTCGTCCCGGACTCTGGCGACACCATTTATGAGGGCACCGTAGGCAGCACGGGTATCTCGTTAGCCGCGATATGTCGGGCCAGAGGCTACAAAGCGCATATGTGAGTTGTACGCATGACGTGTGAGATCAAACTCTAACGAAAGAAGTTGCATGCCAAACGACATGGCGATCGAAAAGTCAGACCTGCTCCTCAAGCTTGGTGCAGAGGTAGAAAGGGTGAGACCAGCACCCATCGTGGATCAGAATCAGTTTGTGAATCTTGCTCGCGCCAGGGCAGCAGAGCATACAGCGAGCGCCGACAAGCCCGGACGAGGTCTCTTCGCAGACCAATTTGAAACTGAGGCAAACTGGCGTGCACACTTTGCTGGAACCGGACCGGAAATCTACGAACAAACTGGCGGGGCTGTAGATGCGTTTGTTAGTGGAGCTGGTACCGGAGGAACGATCTCTGGCGTTGCACTCTACCTAAAGTCCAAGCTACCCAACGTCAAAATCGTTCTCGCAGATCCTCCTGGAAGCGGACTATACAACCGCGTAAAGTACGGTGTCATGTTTGACCGCAAAGAAAGAGAGGGAACGCGCCGACGACATCAGGTGGACACTATCGTGGAAGGTATTGGCATCAACCGGGTCACACACAACTTTGACGTGGGCAGAGAGCTCATCGACGATGCTATCCGTGTGAACGACGAACAAGCTATTGACATGGCGCGCTGGCTTGTGGAACATGATGGAATATTCGTGGGAAGTTCCAGCGCTGTGAATTGTAAGACATTCAAGAAAATTTCTACAACTTCACCGTCTGACTCAGAACAGGTGTGGCTGCTACGCAACTCGCAAAGACACTCGGACCTGGACATCGCATCGTGACAATACTATGCGACAGGTATACAGAATAGATCCGCTGTCAAAGGGCTTGGCTAATCTGTTCACAGTGGCGCGAGACATCTCAGCAAGTTTTGGAATCAGACTGAATCTGTTGGTGGCGCAGTGAACGATGTTTCGCTCGAAAATATACTCGAACCCTGAGACCATACCAGCATGTCTTGTCAGACTGAGTCAACCAAAATGGCGTACCGATGCCTCGTGGACACCAATCAGTCAAACACAACATCGTGGCGGAATCTCCACGGGCACCAAGCGGCGCAGTAATTTGTGCCTGTTTTCACGAGCTCAATATTACCAGCATTTCCGCAGCTGCACACCTGAAAGCCTTCCTAGCAGCCGACACTGTCACGAGAAGACTGGGCACATTCATACGGGTACATCACAAGAGGTGGCGCACGTAACGGTGATGAGTCTGATAGAGCGCGCACGGATTGTTACAGCACATGGTGCAAGCTTTCGTTCGGTAAGTACCCCAAAACGAACCAGTAGTATGTCGTGGCATTTCGTTCTTCAAAGAATTCGACAGCGCATCGCCGCATACATGGAAGCAAGCCACTGCAATCTTGTAACATCCCTTGAAGGTCGCTCACGGTCACTTATGGGAGTGAAGAACACTGTGCAGGATATCCTCCCACTCACCAGAAGACAATGGACACGTGACGAAACCTAACAAAGCTTCCGTCACTTCACAAGAGTCAGGGCCTCTGTCTCGCACGTAACAAATAATAAAGCTCCAACGATGTCTATTATAATCGACCACACGCTTTGTTCGTTTGTCCATTGTTTAAATAACCTCATAGTCCCTGACCCAGCCATACCCTGCTCCTTTTTCTCGTCCATAATCAACATCCTCCCGCAGCAAACTTCGACAGCGCACTGCAGGAGTTCATCGTCTATCGGAACAGGGTGACTGGACTACCTAAGAAAGCGACACCAAAAACCAACTTATGCATAGCCATCGCATGAGCAAAACAAGCGGTATCAACAAAGCAAGCAAACCCCACTCAAGCCTCATACAGAAACGCCTATCAAGAATGCCGTTATCCGCCCGAAATCCCGAGCTTGCAGAGAAGATCTCACAAATGCGTCTCACTATCGCGCCCATCGTACACGTCCAAACCGGCCAACCAGGCCCCAACTTCCCACCCATGATGCTCAACCTCTTCCTCCTGACCGAAGCCCAACTCGACCAACTCGCTCACTTCTACTCGCAATCTACACCCGACGTCTTCACGAACCAATATCCGCAGACGATGGACTGGTCCAAGTCGTTCCTCGAGATAAACAAGTCGCTGCCCGAGAACTGCCGGCTCAACGAGCTGGAACGTGTGAAGGTCAAGATGCGCATGTTTGCGAGGTTTATTGGCATGCGCGGGGCAGAGACGCCGAGCTGGGAGTATGAGAGGCAGGTGGAGATTCTGGGGAATAAGGTTGCGCGGAGCGTGCAGGAGGAGGAGATGAGTTTGCGGAAGGTTTATTTTGGGCCTGGGTATAAGCCGTAGTTGCACCATGCTATGAAGTCAGGTCAATTGAGTCAAGCTATCTAACTTCAAGGTTGTTCTGCCTGTTTGCGGTGTACGGATTATGTTACGGTTATGAGGAGAAGCAGACCACGTGCTGGTGTTCTGGTGCTACTTCCTCACTTATCGAGTATCTCTTGCCTCAGCTGTATCATAGATACGTCATGTAAACAGACCCTGCTCTGGTCCCTTTTGGGATGGATACGAGCAGAACAACACAACAGAACAATACACAATACTTTGATTAGACTGCATTTTCCACACTGCAATAGATTAGCTATTGGGTGTATTCAGGCTCATATATGAGACAGCAGTTGCTCTCTAGTAGTGGGTGAAGGTCAGACAGGGCGCGCACGAATTGTTGCAGCGCCTGGTGGTGGCGTACATCATGGTGTTGGTGCAGCACAGCGTGGCGGGAAATTTGAGCATTTGTCTTGCACATGTACAAAGTGCCCCAAATACATAAAATGCATTGTTTTGACACATTGAGACATTCTTGCGTTCGAAAACCGTGGGTTTGCAATACTTGAGTGATGGTAGTGCGTATATCACTTGGTTCAGGTAGCACCAGCAGAAATGTAAAGTTCAGTATATTCCATACACCGATCAGGATCTAGGTAAGAGAGTCTCGTCGATGAGGCATAAAAGAGCAAAAAAGGTAATCGAGAGATAGTCCTGGTGGGGTCTGATTGTGTTGTTAGCGGGCGGGACCTTCACTGGAGTGGATTTTAGACATACTCGAACCCACGGCATCCGCATCACAAGGATTTGATCATAAGAGTCACGTGATTCTTATAAGAACGGCGCGCTACCACTGCGCCACAGGACTTTTAAACGTCCCTGGACTAATTTTTGACAGCTTTTAAAATTAGCTGAACTATGAACTTAACATATAGTCGCTCAGAAAGGGATTTTGGAGGTATAACACCAGACAAGCACCTCTTTGTGGGGCATTTCGTTTACCGAATGTTTGTCCGATGTTCAGAGAACAATGACGTGGAGTCTGACTGTATGGGTGGGGCATATGTGGCTGATTGGGAGGGGTTGGGCATACCCGTCTCCGAGAAAGCGGCTAGCAGCTGACCCTACCTCTACATCACGATAATACACTACAATCATCATCAACACACTTTTTGAAGAGAGTATCAGGCTTTGGAGCAGCTGCATTCTACGAATTCAACATTCGGTAAGTGAAATTTAGGTTATCTATGACACCCTGATTGCGTTACACCCGAGCGTGACCTCGGGATGGCCCGACTTCGCACTCAAAGAGCTCGTCAGCCGCATCGGAGAGCTCAAGCGCTGCTCTTTGGTTGGTGGAATACTCTTTTACAGTCATTGAGATAAATGAATGTGGAGGCAACGGACTTGCGGTCTTTCGTCTTACCCCGGTCTCATAAGCACACGTGCTCGCAACTCTTCTCCAAATCAGCAGCACTAATAACATGTAGGCTATTACTCTAGTGCTTCAACCGCACTAACGTACTTATAATGACTATTAGGGCTTTTAAGTTCACTCCCGAAGTCCTCCTCGAGGCACCGCGACGTTCTCAAGGGTTGCCAAATTCAGATGGATCGAAGGTTCTGTACACCGTCTCTTCGTACAGCTTCGCGGAACATGCAAAGAGCCGGGAAATTCGGATTTTGGACGTCAAGAGTCAACAGTCTACTGTAGTCACCGATGACGGTTCTGCGAAAGAAGTAGTGTGGATTGATGACGAGACTATTGTGTTTCTCCAGTCTGAAGACGATGGTACCACATCCATTGGCGTTGGAGACCCCGAAAACTTCGGAAAAAGGTACATATTGATTCTGAAGTCAATATTTTGTCTTCTACTAATACGACATTAGCAAACAAATAGCTGGTAACATCCCAGGATCAGTAGAAAATCTCAAAGTGAAGGATCTTGGTGAAGGCTGGTACGGCGTGGCCGTGTCAGGCAAGGCGCAACCTGACGACACATTGCTCAATCCCCAGAAGGTCGAGCACCCGTACTCTTCTGGCAGACTCTACAACAGCGGATTCGTTCGCCACTGGGATACTTGGGCAGACCAGAATCGCAATGCAATTTTCCTCACAAAGTTACACAAGAAGGAAGATGGCACCTTTGAGCTCAACCAAGCTGGGATCAAGAACGCGCTTGCAGGCACGAAACTTTCCAGCCCAATAGAGCCATTTGGTGGAGTGGACCACTTTGATATCGGAGTCTACGGACTCGTCTTTACTTCAAAGGATACTACTCTCAATCCAGCGACACATACCAAGACGAACATTCACGTGGTCGCAAAGCGAGGTTTCTGGCACAACTTATTCTACGAAGAATTCCCAGAGATCAAAACAGTGAAAATCGATGGCTTCGAAGGTGCTTGTACAAGCCCCGTCTGGTCGAATTCGGGGAAGATGATCGCCTTCCTGGCCATGAGGACGGATGGTTACGAGTCCGACAAGAATCAGCCTTTCATAATTCACGACTTCACCGATCCTTCAGAGCTCACACCAATCTTCGCCAGCAAAGATGGCAAGGGCAAATGGGATCGGAGCCCGCAGTCGATTACTTGGAGCAAAGATGACTGGCATCTCTACTTCCTTGCAGAAGAACATGGACGGGGTTGCTTGTTCAGTGCTGGTCCTCCTACAGCGAAAGATGCTGATTCGCCTCTGCCTTCACTACTGGTAAAGGGTGGCGCGGTCGGTGCAGCCACGGTCCTTAGCAACGGCGACCTTTTCCTTACATCGACAAGCTTGATTGAGAATAGTCTGTACTCAGTTGTCCCTCTCAGCGCCCGCAAAGGCCAAACCGATGTTTACACTCTTCCCATCGATGACCGTCCTTTCGACGCAAACCCCGACAACCTGACCACGAAATACATATCGTCTAGCTCGCGCTCAGGCTCCATGTTCGGCCTTTCCCGCGCGCAAGTCGACGAGATACACTTCCCCGGTGCTGCAAATGACTCTTCAGTTCATGCCTGGGTCATCAAACCCAGCCATTTCTCCTCCAAGAAGACGTATCCACTCGCGTACCTGATCCACGGTGGCCCACAAAGTGCCTGGACTGACGGCTGGTCCACGCGCTGGAACCCCGCCCTCTTCGCGGAGCAAGGCTACGTAGTCATCTGCCCGAACCCAACAGGCTCAACATCCTACGGCCAAGACTTCTGCGACGCGATCCGCGGCCAATGGGGCGGCTTGCCATACGAAGACATCGCACTCGGCTTCGACTACATCAAGGAGAACCTCAAATGCGTCGACACAGACCGCGCCGTCGCACTCGGTGCAAGCTACGGCGGCTACATGATGAACTGGGTGCAAGGCCACGAGCTCGGTCGCAAATTCAAAGCCCTTGTAACCCACGACGGCGTCTTTAATATGGCTGGTCAGATGGCGTCTGAAGAGCTGTATTTCCCCTTCCACGACCTGACCGGCAAGCCGTGGGACAAGCCGGAAGAATGGGCACAGTGGGATCCTAGCCGCTTCACGGAGAACTGGGACACGCCGCATCTCATTGTGCATAGCGAGTTGGACTATAGGCTGACGGTTAGTGAAGGCTTGGCGGCGTTCAATGTGCTGCAGACTCGGGTTGTGGAGAGTCAGTTTTTGACGTTCCCGGATGAGAATCATTGGGTATTGAAGCCTGAGAATGGTCTCATGTGGCATGAGGTTGTGCTGGACTGGATCAATAAGCATGTGGGGCTGGAGAAGTACACCAAAGGGAGGGAGAAGCAAGGTTTGGAGATAGGGGAGAAGCAGTTGGCGATCCGTTGAGGGTGGTAGGAAAGAGCTGTTCCGCATGAAATCCATGATGGCCTTGATGTTTTCCTAGCTTCATTTACTGTCGTTCTCCATGCTTTTATCAAACGCTGATCAGCATATACGATAAGCATTTTTTAGGTCTTCTCTGAGGCTAAGGATTGCCCAGGTGTTCTCCTGCAACGTGATTGTGGCTTTTGAGAGAGAATCTCACACTAGTTCTCATGAATGACGATCTCTTACAATCATGCGAACGTTTCCATCATGTCTTCGCATACAAGGCCGAGCATGTACACGGTGGTGCGGGCATCTCAGTGGAGTCGAGATTAACGCTAAGCCGAAGGCGGTGGCAGAAAAAGTTGCGGGCGTCGCGCATTCGAGCTCTCCAACAATCGTGACTTTACTACCACCATTCGCAACGTCAATAAGCCTGAAGATCAGAGAAATATTAGCGCGCGCCGACTTCAACAACTCTCGCGACCTCAGTATCACCATTTTCTCGACTGCGCCGGCCTAATCGAGGAGGAAATTGTGTGAGGCGGCGGAGAAGCTTGCGGAGCTGCCATAATGCCGAAAAAAGCTATGTATGTGCAGGCGCAGTCTATACCGATACAGTGGATACTCATAACAATGCAGTGACTCTCGGATACCAGCGTTGATCCGCAATGGCGCACAAGAAAAGAAGCGAAGCTTCTTCGTGGTAGTAGGCGACCGACAGAAAGACGTCATAGTCAATCTCTACCACATCCTGCTTAACGTGGACGTCAAGCTGAACAAGTCGGTACTTTGGGCCTACAAGAATAAACTGCTAGGATTTTCAAGTCATCGACAGAAGCGTGAGAAGAAGATCAAGAGCGAGATCAAACGAGGCATTCGAGACGTCGACACCGAAGACCCATTCGAACTATTCGTCTCGACGCAGAACATCAGATATGTGTACTACAAGGAAACAGACAAGATTCTTGGTAACACATATGGCATGTGTATATTGCAGGACTTTGAAGCTCTCACGCCAAATCTACTCGCGCGCACTATCGAGACGGTAGAAGGCGGTGGTCTGGTCATTCTGCTGCTCAAAGGCATGAGCAGCTTGAAACAGTTATACACTATGTCTATGGACATTCATTCGAGATATCGGACTGAGGCGCACAGCGATGTTGTACCACGGTTCAACGAGCGCTTCATCCTGTCTTTGGGCAAATGCGACAGCTGCTTGGTGGTGGACGACGAGCTGAATGTGCTCCCAATCTCCGGCGGCAAGCACGTAAAACAATTAGCGCCTCCAGACCCAGAATTGGAGGGCAAGACGCCCAAGGCGATAGAGCTTGCGGAGATCAAAGAGTCGCTGGCAGATTCGCCTCCAGTAGGGGATTTGATCAAGCTCGCCAAGACCGTGGACCAGGCGAAGGCGTTGCTTACGTTTGTTGATGCGATCGTGGAGAAGACTCTACGGAGCACTGTCACCCTCACGGCGGCACGTGGACGAGGAAAGTCTGCAGCTCTCGGTGTAGCTGTAGCAGCGGCAGTTGCGCATGGATACAATAACATCTACATCACTTCCCCTAGCCCGGAGAACTTGAAGACTCTTTTCGAATTCATACTCAAGGGATTCGATGCGCTCGGCTATGTGGACCACCAGGATTACAACATCATACAATCCATGGAGCCGGATCAGGCCAAGGTCATTCTGCGTATCAACTTACACCGGAGCCACCGCCAGGTCATCCAATACATCAAGCCCGAAGACGCGCATGTTCTTGGTCAAGCAGAGCTCTTGGTTATTGATGAAGCGGCTGCAATTCCCTTGCCACTTGTACGGAAACTCATGGGCCCATACCTGGTATTCATGGCTTCTACGATCAACGGTTATGAAGGAACAGGTCGATCGCTTTCCCTGAAGCTCATCCAGCAGCTTCGTGATCAGTCAAGAGGCAGCAAAGCGAATGGCTCAGCAAAGGTTGTTGATCGATCCACCGGAAAAGAGGCAAGAGATGGCGCCGAAAATGCTATGGCCGCTCGGTCATTACGCGAAATCACTCTCTCTGAACCCATCCGATACACACAGGGCGACTCTGTCGAGCGATGGCTCAACGACCTTCTCTGCCTGGATGCTACCCTGCCGAAGTCGAAGCTCAACACTCAAGGCTGTCCACACCCAAAGGACTGCCAGCTCTTGCACGTAAACCGCGATACCCTGTTCTCCTTCAACCCCGCTGCCGAGAAGTTCTTGCAAAAGATGATGGCGCTATACGTGGCTAGTCATTATAAGAACACACCGAACGATCTTCAACTCATGTCCGATGCGCCCGCCCATCAACTTTTTGTCCTGGTAGCCCCTGCTGAAGACAATAAGCTGCCGGAACCTCTTTGCGTGATCCAGGTTGCACTCGAAGGCCAGATTAGCAAAGAGAGTGTGCTCAACAGTTTGAGCCGAGGCCAGCGCGCCGGTGGTGATCTCATCCCATGGATTGTGTCCCAACAATTCCAAGATGAGAACTTCGCCAGCCTTTCTGGAGCGCGTGTTGTCCGGATAGCAACGAATCCCGACTATGTGAGCATGGGTTATGGGTCTCGCGCGCTTGAACTCCTTGTAGACTTCTACGATGGTAAGCTTGCAAGCCTCTCGGAAAGCGAGCCTCAAGAAATAGAAGAGATGCGGAGAGTGACTGAGAACGAGTTGGAGGACGCCTCACTGCTACAGGACAACGTTAAGGTCAGGGAGGCGAACGATATGCCTCCGCTCTTCGGCCGCCTACCAGAGCTCAAGGCACCACAACTCGACTATGTCGGTGTGTCATATGGTCTTACTCAGCAGTTACACAGGTTCTGGAAGAAGAGATCGTTTGTTCCAGTCTACCTCCGTCAAACACCAAACGATCTGACTGGCGAGCACACCTGCATCATGCTGCGATCGCTTGAAACCACTTCTTCGGATGGTAGCTGGGTCGCTGCCTTTGCCAAGGATTTCCAGAAACGCTTCCTTTCCCTTCTATCGTATCAATTCCGCACATTTCCCTCCGTCACATCATTGTCAATAGAGGAGTCTGCGTCAGCGGGCTCGAGATTGGACGCCGACCTTTCTGCGAAACCGATCACTAAGGCAGAACTAGATGCGCTATTCACGCCATTCGATCTCAAGCGTCTCGACTCGTATGCGAACAACATGCTCGACTACCACGTCATCCTCGATATGCTGCCACCTATTGCACAGCTCTACTTCTCCGGTCGCCTCAAGAGCACAGTCAAACTCAGCGGTGTTCAATGCGCACTGCTGCTCGCCATTGGTCTTCAACGCAAAGAGTTCTCCGACGTCGAGAAGGAGATGAATCTCAACGCCAGCCAGCTGATGGCCATGTTCGTCAAAATTGTCCGCAAAGCCGCGACAGCTTTCAGGGCCATAGTCGAAGGTGCAGTCGAAGAGACTATGCCAGAAGCCATGGAAGTTGAAGACGATGGCCCTGATGGCAACGCCATGGACGGAGCCGACCAACGCTTCAAGCCCCTCACAAAGGATCTGCAAGAGGAGCTCGAAGAAGGTGGCGATGAAGTACTTCGCGAAGAAAGGGAACGAGCACGTAACCTTATTGATGCTCTGCCTCTACACAAGTAAGTTTGGACATACATTTACATGAGACCCCGGTATCTAAACATTTTGACAGGTACGAAATCGGCTCCGGCGCAACAGACTGGCAAGAAGCCGAAAAGTCCATCAAGAAAGCAGCAAAGGAGGGCAAGACAGGCAATCTCACTGTCGCAGTCAAGACAGGCAAGAAGAAGAGAAAGGTTGGTGAGGCAGTCGAGGAAGCATATAAGGAGGCGGAAAAATTCAAGGAGGGTGCTGGTGGCAAGAAGAAGAAGCATAAGTTGAGCAAGAGATAATCGCATTACGAGTTGCATTCGAGAGGTGTTTGGGCGTTTGATATCCGGGAAAAAGTGGTGAATGAAGTTTCAAGCGGTGTATATAGTCAATATATTCATGCATTCTGTATCGCTGCGTTCTAAGAGCATCGTGTCTCATGAATATCTTGTCCTCGCATTTTGAGAAGCAATCTACATCGACATGAACACATTGTTTTGCACAGCTTGTAAGGACAACACACAACTGAGCCTATGTTTGATGACGGACATGCTCTTGTACGTTCAGATTAGGGACGCAGTCTCCGACAACGGGCGCTCAAATGTCTCGTCACGAGTCATTTGTTGTCGTTCTTCACTTTTTCCCCGAAGAGAAACATGGCTTTGTTCTTCTTGCATATCTGACGTCCCTTAATCAGTGTGTGTCTAGAATGATATGATACAGCTGACCGTTATATATGACACGAGTTTGTGGACATGGGTCGAAGATACAAAAGTTGTTAACACCATTTCCTGGTGCCATCAATGCCTTTCGGTTTCGCTTTGTGAAGGAGTCGCGCAACACACATGTATTCTTTTCCTTTCATTTCTGATCGACAATTACTGAGTCTCTATCGTGCCTGAGCGCATGTGCGTTCTCGGGAATGAATTCAATTAAGGCAGAGAGGAGGTGGGGGGACGTGAATATCCGCCGCTGTGGTTGTAGAGACATTCGGCATTCTTGACTGTGCTTCAATGATATGCTTCTCGAAAGAACATAGTATTGCAGGTTTTGGATTTGAATCAGGCAGACACAACCTTTCTGCATACATCGCGACGTTTAATACTTTTGGAAAAATGACTTTCAAGATATGTTGAAGGGCAAAGCAGTGTCGAGGATCAGAAGGACTTATAGACGCCACTGCGGGTGGAGAACGTGAGACGAGGACATGAAACTGGATTGTGACACTTTTGATCTTGCAGATGAGAAAAGACATAAGAGCCTTCTTCGGTGATTTTGACCACGGCGATCGCGAACAAACACGTTGAGAGCGTTCAGCAATTTTGGTTCCGAGGCAGAAAGGTCACCTCATGTACGCCAATAATCATACTTTTGGTTTCGAAACATTGAGTGCCGAGGGAGGAATAATAGAAACGAGAAGGGGATCTGTCGGATCATAAGTATCGTCAATATCTCAGCTACACGATCAGACGCACTGATCGCGGCGCCTGAGCAGCGCACTGATCACAGCGTCCGAGCAGTGCTCAGACCAGAACCCATGAGCCATCACTTCTGTAGTTCTCCTCCTTTGTACATACAATCAACAAGAACAATCGTACAGAATGCATTCATAGTTATCGTTATTTCCTTTCACTAGTGAGCCTACCAACAGCGCGTTTATTTTAGTTGCAAGAAAGTCAGCCATAAAGCGCGCTCGGTGTTTGGCCTGGGAAAGTGACTCATTCAATGAGGGCAGCGTAATTTTGGAAGGAACCGCAAGAGCTCGTTCCAACATGTCCAAGGACATGGTAATATCTTAGAAGAGTCACAATCTCTTTCCATAGGTTGAAAGACCAGTCGTTTCGGACATTTTTGAAGATACAGGATAGTGAATGAAAGAAAGAAGAGGGAATGGGCAGTGGTGACTATATATGTAGATTCTGGGCGCGCCAGGCCCAGTAGAAACTTCGCTCATGTGTCTGTCAACCCAAACTTTGGGCTGCCAAAACGATACGAACGCGAGTCTATAAGTCAAATGCTCATTAAAGAACAGACACAACGCCCCAGAATCGCCGCTTAGACGGTCCACCTTCGTCAGATCAATAATGAAGTATGCATGGAAAGTATTAAGGTATTATTATTTCATGAATCATACGGGATGATACGGCCCGGCCCTTTCTCGCGACTCTCTGGCCGTCCCCAAGTCGTTGGAGTATCTGGCCCAACAGTCGTCGGTGACCTCGTCTCATCCACATCAATAGCGCTCGTAATGAATTGTGAGCCGTCGGCTCTCGGATCGTAGGTGTCCTGGGCTGAAATATCCTCACTCTCTCTTCGACTGACCATGCCGCGAAAAGACCTATATGCAGGCTTAGGTCGTGGCCTGTTCCAAGCAAGATGACTGAGTCTCGTGGCCCGTGAGGGTACTGAGTCTAGTCGATACTCTGCGCCCGTGTAGTTTTCGGAACTCCAATTTCGTAGTTTGAAGACTCGTTGTATGAGTGGGTAGATGAGGGGAAGGTTGGCGCAGAGGATAGCAGTGTATGACTCCCGGAGATACCAGACTGTCCATTCTGTGCCGAACGGGTTTTTGAACGAGTAGAATTTGTTGAGAACGGCTGCGATGATGCTGAAAGAGCCAATCATGAACACACCGACCAAGACTACTTTGTTCTTTTTTGGCAGGCGAATTCGAAAGAGTAGAGGTACTGGTAAACGATTAGCGTACACCTTGGGAGTGGCTGATGAATCGTCTCTTACTAGGTATGCTCAATATGATTAGGTCGGAGGAGATGTTGAACACAGCATTCGTAATTAAGTGGTTCGTGGCAGCATTGCATTGTGCTATCCCGGTCAGTGGTTGATTTCAGATAGTGAGATGGAAACCTTACGAGACGGTCTTGGTCTGACTTGCCAGTACTGTGAGAAGGGCCGACACCACACAGCGAAGTAGAGTACCTCCATGATAACCTGCATTGACTATTAGTCGGGAACCTGAATGGAGTCGTCTAAACTCACAAATCCCACAGCGACGTATATCGAGGTAGCAATGACAATCCTGCGCTGAGGAAGGACAAGTGTCATCCGCCTGTACATGATGAGAAGACACGCCTTGATAATCCAAATGGTCAAGATCTGCATCTGCTCAACCACCAGAACAATCTTCGAGCCATGGATACGGTCATTGATCTCTTGGTCGCTAAATGTATTTACGTCTTTGTCCGACGGGACGAGATTACTGTTTGTTCGTACGACAATATGCATCATCGCTATGAGGACTGTGTCCGTGGCCTACATGACGGTTTAGTCGAAGCTCATGATGAGTACTTGCTGAACACTCATACCATTGCCACAAGTATGAGGAAATCATCGAGCTGGAGACGCTTCCAGGAGCCGAGGTGCAGTCTCCTAGAAGAGAAGCGCAAGATCACCACAGTCCAGCAAAGGGCATAGAATATCCCCGCCTCTGGCTCCAGGAGCGACGACATCCGCCGAGTGCCGGTTTAAAGTGTAGCTCCGTTATTTGCGCCCATCCAATTCAAAATCGCGATCTAGCGATTGACTTTACTGAAAACCTGATCATTCGATGGTCTAAACTGGTAGGTGATTGTTGTGTGGGACGTAAGAAGCTCGAGACTGTCAGCACAAGGCGTAGCTGAGAACTCCAAGTTTACTGCGTCATACGCAAGCTATGCTTGAAATTAGAGCCTCTCAATATGTACGAAGAATGGCGCCTTTCGCAACAGGTGGAGCGTCCATGGGCTGGGATTGGTTGGTTTGGGGTAGCGTGGAGAGGTCGGAGAGTTCCGAAAGCGTGGGACAAGGCTGACGGGCGCGCCAGGAGCGCGCTGACATGCGCAGGGAAGAGCTTTATCTCACCTATAAATTTCAAGCGCCGAGGACAATTCGAGCCCGGTGCCGCAGTCCCGAGTTTGACACTATTACTCTAGATGAATGCGGCAACGATCGATAGCGTCGACTCACGAGCACGAAAGTGGCTGGCATGAGCTAGCCTTTCGCAACCCGCTGGATTCCGCGGCAGGCAACTTTGGCGGCCGTGAGATGTTGCTTGTAGTGATGGCTTTGGTCCAGATCGCAAGAATTCGAGTGTGAAAAAGGGCGAAAATATCTCCAATGCGTGGGGGATCCTTGTGTACAAACGAGGATTTTGTGCAATGAAACCGTCCCACCGAGGCGTGTCACAAGTGCCCGCGATCTGCGATGGAGCTTTATCACATGGTGATTGCTTGTTTTGACTCGAGCGCCTCCTTCCTTCAAAGAGTGATGTTTCGTGATGCTAGATAGCCAGGGAAGGTGACATATCGCGCGACTGCACAATGAGTCCAATCATGGCTCGCGTTGCGAAAATGCCGCTGTCGAAACCGCATGGGTTGTCGAATCTTCGATACACACGTCCCGTTCGTAGCCAGGGTATAGCGAAGAAGTTGAGTACGAAGGCAAGTGAGTGGACGGAGCGCAGAATCAACAAAATTATCAAGGGAAGTGCGGCTCGTGCTTTCCAAGGTTGCCGTCCTGAAGCGCCTAGCGACATCGACCCAAGCCACACGTGCCCTTGAACCCATCAAATGGCGGACTTGCTCAAGAGGAATTTACGATCTCAAACCTTCCTGGGACATATTCAAAGGCTCGTAAAACATACAAGACTGACTGACGTGGTGTCAAGGTAGCTAGGTCGAAACATGTTCACGTTTGAGTCTCGAATCGCGATGTACCCTTGCCATTGCTACAGAGCCTCAATGACTGACTCGTGTTTGAGCTAAAGCCAGAAATTGTTTAGATAACGAACGAGCATACCGGGAATAAATCCTTTGGAACATTGTTTCAGGACCCTACACATACTCGTATGCGCTGGCAAGCTTCATTGGAGCCTTTTCAGTACCCTCACTCCGTCCAAAGATCTGTGTCCTTACCATCCCCGTCTTATTATATGGGCTTTATACGCCCACATACCGGGTAAAGCGTCTAAAATGCCGCGATATTTCTGATCCTTCTGACTTATTCGGATGATTTGCGAAATTTACTTGAAGGTTACTGCTTGTTGCTTGGAATTCTTTCAGAAACACATCTCCATTGTGTTGTGCGAATCATATTAGGTTGTCATATGTACATGCATTAAAACGATGCTGAGGCACAAATTGTATTAAATACCTGAAAGCTTTGATAATATGACTAGATGAAAAGACTCAAATTTTCCACTGGCTGTCACGGAGCAGAGCGCTATTGATCAGGCCATTGCATTGTAGTCGTTGGTAGCGAGGATGTTGACTTCGGTCCGATCCTTTGACTCGTAGTTAGGCAAACTAACTACATCTTGGGACCATCATGATTCGTATCGTGAATTCTCAGGTGCTAGCAAGGAATAAGCAAGCCAGTTCTAGTATTATAGGATGTGTTGGTAGGGCTTCGCACTAGTGCTGAAAGGAAATAACGATAACTAGGAATGCATTCTGTTCGGTGATTGTTGTTGACTTCATTGTACTAAGGAGGAGAACTACAGAAGAGATGGGCTCAGGGGTTCTGGTCTGAGCGCTGCTCGGACGCTGCGATCAGCGCGTCTGACCGCGTGACCGAGATCAGTGCGCCTGATCGCGTAGTTGAGATATTGACGATACTTGTGATCCGACAGGATGAGAAATTGTCCTAACAGCTTCAATTTAAGCGTTCTATTCCTGAATAGTTTGTCTTGAGTTCTAAGGGACCTAAAACACAGGCACACTTTATCGAAATCGTGGTTAATCACATCATGCAGCAGTTTGGATGTTCTGGTGGTACATGGGCGTGATTTGGTAGGATCTAAAGTGTGCTATTGTCATAGCGATTGGAGGCTCTCCACTTCTGTAAGATAAAGTGGAACATTGCCTAGGTATATAGTCGAAACTATTGCGAAACTCCAAACGCCAAAAAAGCACTCAAATTCGTAACTTATTGCTGATTCAAAAAGGAACAGGCGGAATGGACATGTGCCTTAATTGATGCTCGCGAGGTCACTGCTGATGTTATGGCATGCATGCCTACAGTTGATAAGCCATACCCAATATTATCAAGACTTCTGATGAAGTCTGTCAAGTACGACGGAAAGTTAAGAAGCGCATCTGATAGCCCGAAGTTATACACAGTATCGCTAGGCTTCGACTGCGACGGCGAGGCTGTGTGTATACGTTCAGGCTCCATGGTCGCTTTCCATAACGAATAGAAAACTTTGACAGCAGCAGAATTCAACGACAAATAATGGGCCGTTAAAGAATTGAAGATTATCTTGGGGCATCAGAGCCCACCAAGCCATAGCGACCACGCTCGATTAAGACGCGCAAAACTATTAATCCGATCAACCAAAACCAGACAAATGTATGAGAGGAGTCGCATAGGTGTCTGTTGATACGGCAAAGGTGAGGTTGAATCAACTAACAGTCGTTGCAACGAGTTGAGGTAGATAATTCATTGATTCTTAGAGGTGGGCTGCAGCTCGCGTACGAACTGAATCCCACCCCACGGCACGGGCCACACACGTGGTCACGTGCTCGTCACGTACCTACGGTGGCCCGAAACCAAGAGCAACCAACAGTGTCTTTACTAGCCGTCAGCAGCTGCGATATTGTCGCACTGTCCTTTCCGATGGGCAAAAAGTCTGTAGCCTCACACAAAGCCCATGCTCGAACCACGACCACGCCCACACAACCATTTGATCTCTTTTATACAAATCAAAGAGGATAGTCTGATCATTTGAAGCGTATATGATTTTGCAAATGAAAATAATTGCGCAATTTGGCGTTGTTGGTCACTGACAGCGCCCGTTCTCCCACTATCCACCACCACCAGCAACGGGAAAAAATAAATTCAAAAAGAAATGCTGATGGTCTCTCAGACGGGGAATCGAACCCCGGCCTCCTGCGAATCGTCTGCTCGATGACAAGCAGAAATACTGACCACTATACGATCTGAGACAAGACTCGAAACTCGAGTAGATCTGATGTGATGGGAAAAAATGAAAATCATCAATCTATAATCGTAGCAATGGTGGAGAAAAGGAAAAGAAAACAGCACAGCAGGCCCCATGAGGTCAAACGATGTGCGGAACAAGGCGGCATATCGGAATAAAACATCAGTAAGCGACTGCAGGGTATACGCTACACGAAAAATCTGCTAGCCAAAAACCATCCTCCCACATTCCAAGCATACTCCCACAACACTAAACAACTTCAGTCTTTGCCCTTAACTGACGCCCGTCCATCCCCGGATGAATCATCTCGAATTTGTACTTTCGCATCCTGGCCCTCCAAAACGTCTCCCTCCCCCAACATCCTATGCTCGACATTGACTTTCGGGCCCTTGAACCACTTGTGCGCGGACACGAACCACCAGATAGTCACCATGAGCATGGGGCCGCCGTAGACAAGACAGGTCCAGTTCATATCTGCAGGACTTGGTTGCGTTAGCAGGAGATTTTTGGAAAGAAAGATAAAAGGTAGGTAACTGACGTCAAATCTGCGCCAACTACGCTTGGCAAGCACAAAACGGGCACCATGAGCGCCACAAATGCCGATGCGATGATGCCGATGGGCATGGAGAATTTACCTAGGTGCCATGGGCCGGGGCGGAATCTGTTGCCGACGAAGAAGACGCGGATGACGATGGGGATTGTAAATGCACTGGGCGCTGTCAGCTTCAAACGAAATCGGGTGGGGGGATGAGTATGGTACTTACACGAACGCTGCGATCGCTCCGATGGAGAAGAGGGCGCCGATAGCCAGATCGCCTCCGAAGATGAGGAAGAGGAGAAAAATGCCGATCACGCAGTTGAACCACACGGCGTTCGCGGGCGTTTGGGTGTGCTTGTTGACTCTCCGCCAGTATTTGCTCATGGGGAAGCAGTCGTCGCGTGCATAGGCGAATGTTACTCTCGACGCAGCGATCATGCATCCCTGGCCCATTGAGAAGCCCGCCATGATGGTCATACTGAGAATCGCCAGTGTCATTTTCTGCGTCATGCACTGCATCAGATATGCAGCGAATGGCTGCCCGAGATCAGAGTCTAGCACAGCCTCGATGTCTACGACAGTGTAGGCGACGACGAGTTGCAGGAACCAGCCGAATATGCCCCCGGTGGCAGAGGTGAGTACAATGGCACGCGGCGATGCGATATTGGCGTTTGAGCATTCTTCGGCCAAGTGAAAGGGGCTGTCGTAGCCGCTCATGGTCCAGATGACGCCGATGAAACTCATCAGGACAGCTACTCCTGGTGGGAACGCGGTACCTTCGTAGATGGTGCCCCATACTTCGCTGGAGGAAGTGAAGCGGGGCAGATCGCGGTCTGTACGATTTGTTCCAGCGGGAATCAGAATGATGACAACGATGAGGGCGAGAAAGTTGAACGTCGAACCAGCGCTGTTGAACTGTGCGAGCCACTTTGTCGGCATAGACGACAAGATAGCGTGAATGATCATGATGAACACAGTCAAAAGAAAGACCTGATAGCTCTGCGGCGTGTACGACGAATCATGGATACTCGCCGCTGCAAGTATCATAGCCGAGATACCATAATTAACTACATATACATCTATCAGCCTTTATTTCATCCAACACAACATCTAGCAAAACTCACCAGACGGCGCAGCAGTAACCTGCGCGCACCAATTGGACCACCCAGTAATCCACGCTGCAAAAGGTCCCCATTTCCCAGGCGCCAGCACAGCAGCAGCATAATACAACCCCCCACTCGTCGGCATACTACTACACAGCTCAGCCATGCTCATCGCCACGCATTGAATCCCTATCATCGCTACTATCCAGCCCCACGTCATCCCCGCTGTGCCCGCGTACCCCATGCCATAATACAGCGTACTCGCGAAACTGGGGAGTAAGCCGAGCACTGCAAAGCTCACGGAGAACGTCGTCCAGAGCGAGAATTCGCGCTTGAATTCGCTCTTGTAGCCGAGAGCGGCAAGCACTTCTTCGTCCGCGGAGAAGGTATGGTTTGCGTCGAAGGGAACATCGCCATCTGGCAGGACGCTGGTGACGGGTTCATCAGCGACAGAATGGCGTGTCATCGTTATATTCGCGCATCAAAGGGTCCTGTCAAAAGCAAGGAATGTCTGCATGTGCATGCGCAGGCACCGCACCTGCAGCAGCTTCTACCATTATATATCTCCCAGCAATTCTCGACGGCGGATGCGCGACCAGGGACAGCGAGCGCTATCAGAAGCGGGGGCGGGAGGTCGCGTGTCGGCCGTCATGTCTTCGATAGGCGCTTCTATGGGCAGCGAATGACGACACGGGGCGTTGTGGTTCGTTATCAGTTCGGGGCCTAGGGCCCTGGTTCGTGGTGGGAGAGGATCGCGCGCCCCAGTTTGTGAGCCGGGACTAGGGTGATGCAAGCGATGGGTTGCAGGACGAGACGATGCGAGCGGATGCCAAAAGGGCAGCCACAGTACACCAATGGGTGTAAGTTTGATTTTGGGGAGGTCACAAAGAGAGCACAGTTGAGTTGTCGAGGGTTGGTGGCTCGGTTAGGGGGGGGGAATTTGTGTTGCGGTTTCTGAGACACTGTAGACCTATCTTATGGGCCAAGATATGCATCCTGGGCAGATCTGCTCTGCCCGGCTGGACATGCTGCAATGGGTAAGGGCTTGTTTGCAAGAGTTACGGCTGCTGGCTCCGCGCTGGATAACGGCGTTTCGCGTGAGGAAGATGGGATTGATGACATTGCGAGTTAGTCAAGATGATAGCCGTGTTGCAAGCCGGATGGTCTTCAATTGGAAGCAAGAAAGTGCCCCAGGCGGCGTTCATCTTTGTGACTATGTGTAACTATCTCAATAGTAACTTGAGCTCGCCGCATAATCCGACTTTGTTCCTGGAAATGCTCCAGCAGGCGGGTTTCTGTCATCCTCATCAACACTATCGTCTTCATCGCCGTTGAAAGTATCTGTAGGATCTGGCGGTGCCCGCATACGAACAAGCGCATCCTCATCGAGCGCTGGTATCACAAACATTTTCTCGGTATGATATGATCTCCCTGAAGGCATACTTGCCAGCAGTGGTTCTGAAGGTGGAATGAGCTGGATGCCAACCTGCAGGAGTCAGTAGAGAAAGGACGCGAGGGCGGGAAGCGTGAAACCAACCGTGTCATTCTGCTTCTCCCACTTCTTCACTAGCATATCAATGATGCGACCTTCTTCAAACTTGCCCGCATCAGTGCCCCAATCCACGCCCTTTTCAATCTTGCGATCTTCACGCTTCTCCTGCCATCCTTTCTTCAGCTTGGAAAACCCAGAAGACTTCTTCTCCTCATCCGCAGCCAGAGAAGCAAAGCCAAGTTCCTTTCTCGCGCCGCGCAGCCACGCAATACCTTCTCCCGTCTTTCCCCCAGTCTCAGCATTGCAAGCCAGAAAACGGCAGGCTTTCCCTTTTGCCGCCCGTCTCAGATCATCAACATACTTGAGCAGATCATCATTGACCTTCGAGGATCGACCTAGCATGGCTTGAGCTTTGGCGGCTTGCTCAGATGAAGCGAGACACAGCCGTGCGAAAAGATGCGCCCTGACTTTTGGTATGTCTACGCTCTTGAACATCCAGTCTTTGCTTTGCTTGTTGCGATCTTCAAGCACCACAGCTGGATATGGGTCATCCTTCAGCACCGTGATGAGCGTCGCCTCAGCCATGGTGAGAGCAGCCAGTGCACCCATTGTCGAAGCCGAAATGTCCACTGCGCCAGGCTGAGTACTCCATTGCCCTGCGCGATTGACCAAGTATGTGTGTATTGAGTTCGCGTCGAGGAACTGCTTCATTGCAGTAGCGATCGCCGATGCGCGTTGTTCTGGTGACGGGAGTGTCGCATTGTAGAGAGTATGTAGCTGCGCTCGAGCTTGCAGACTGTATACGTATGCGAGCGTCGACAACGTGAAGCAAAGTTCACTTTCTAAACTCTTGAGTTTTACTCTTGCAGGTTCGCGCCCTGGTATTGACGAGCCAAGGGTAGAGCGCCATTCTACCTCCAGCTCTTTGACGAGTACGAGGTCGATCTCCTCTCCAGCACAGTTAGTTCCACTGAGCCCCGCATCTAGGGCAAAGAGGAATGGTATGTATTCGTTTAGAGCAGATTGTATGGTCGAGAGGTTCGAGGCTTGAGACGATGGCGGGATGCGCTTATGACGCTTGAGCACGTCGCGGACGACGCCTCGCGCTGTTGTTGCGCAGTTCGGTAGCGACGGGTGAGTGCTGCTATTGAAGTAGTCTGTGAACGATATGCTTGAAGTTGTTGGAAGTACGAAAGGAAAGGGCATCTTCAGAATGTCGAGTGTTGTTGTTCTGAGCTGCGATGCAGGGAACGGAGCTATGGTGGGGTTAGAGGCGCTGGCCTTGGCCGCATCATGCCAGGAGCCTTGGGGTCTCAAACGGACCCGAGTACTTTGTTATTTCGATGATGGCTTGGAAACGAGACAGGAAAAGAGAGGATGTGTAGTACTCATGCAATTGATGATGTATGATAGAGCACTTGTCCGCTTCTCTCTCTTCCCTTGGCTGGTATATGTACAAAAGTGCCAATGTTAGAAGAAACCAGATGTCCATTGTGGAGACTTCCTACATGAAATTCGTGTGAACACCAGAGATTGCATCATCCGCATAGTGTTGGACCTCGTATCTTGTCCGCTCCGTGGCTCATGCGAATTGGCTGATATACGCGTCTCGATATGCCGTTGAGTCTGAACTCGTCTACTGCTTCTTGTATGGGTCGTCGATGTAGTTTTGCTGTGCGAAGAGGTATCCCTTGACCTTGGCGTCCTTCAGCAGCTCAAAGTAGCGCTCTACATAGGTTCTGTCAGCTTTCTACTATGAAGACGTCGAGCGGATGTCTAGGATTATCCCCCCCCCCCTCCATTGGCCTCAACACTTCATTTTGTGTAATATTTTGCCCAATTCCACCGTGCTAAATGTTCTTACCTCGCAAATGTCCACACTTCTCCAAGTGGTTTACACCCTCCCTCCGGTAACACTTGCCCATCTCGTCCCTCACCAACCGCGCCATCATGCTCTTGACCCACTGCTCCCTGATGATAGCATCCTGTGCGGCCTTGAGAGCTACGTTGTCTTCGTAGTCAACGCCTTCGAAGGTGGGAGCGACCTTGGGCTTCTTTGCGAGAAAGAGTTCAGACTCGGGTGTCGGCATCGCGGCGGTAGTGGGCGCGGTGCGCAGTCGAATTTATGTACGGAGGTGTAAGGATCGACTGCGACAGTCCTGGCAGGTCAATTGGTGGCGTGTGGGGTGCGAGGCGGACGTGTGGTTGCTGGTGATGCGGTTCGGCGATCACTCAGCACTGCGAGGCCGAGCTGCGATAGCTCTGATGGCACGTGACTTGGCCATTCTCAATGCATCGGTGTACCCCTACACACTCATTCATTACTCATATTTTATGTCAATTAGTTGAATAACATATCATGTAAGATGAAGTCACAGTTTGTGCATCACCGCAGACAAGCTTCTGCACATTGTAAAACCCGCAGAAACATTCATAGTACAGTAACTCGAACACACATCCTCTAGCAAGAACTACTTAAATCCTTTTCCAGACGCGCATACTCAAATCTTCGCTTCTTACCCAAGTCCCACTGCCCCTCCTTAAACTTCCTCCCAACCTCCCTCCACTTCCAGTCCTTCCACTATCCAGACTTCTTCCATCCCTCCATCCACTTCGATCCGACCGCCCAAACTCCACTATCCACCTTCGGCGCCTTGTCTGCCCTGCCCTGAAAAATCATTTCCTCGCTCTGGCGCTTCGCTGGCTGCTTTTTCGGCGTGCGCGTAATCGTATGAACTTCGGGCATCGATCCGAGCGCTCGTAGTCGCTTGTCTCTGGCGCGGATGCATGCGGCGCATTGGGTTTCGATGTTGCGGGTGTACAGTGGGTGGGTGAGACCTACTTCGCATGGCTGAAGGTTAGGGTTGCGAGATGCGGGTATTATGATTCTCTTCTTTCCAGGGTCTGTCTCTGTTGGTGGTTGCGAAGGTAGTTGAGAATTTCGTTTTGGATGTGATCCAGCCTCGAGATCTAGTACAACGCCAGTGGTCTTGGTGACTATGTCCTTGGGCGATTCAGAAGTGGTTTGTGTTTCTGTGTTATCGGCACTCTTTGCGTTCTCGCAGTACCTAACCGGCGTCGAGGAGTAGCTCGTGTGACCGCAGCCCTGGAATTTGAAATAACGATAGTAGCACATGTTGAGCGAAGGTGTTTGTTTGATGATACATTAGCGACGTGCGAAAGGGTTTTTCGAAAAGCGAAAGGTGTCGCAGACGTTGTGAGAGCGAAAGATTCGAGGGCAGCGAAAGAGCTTCGTTCCTTGGTTGAGGTTGCCCTTTGTTCCAAGGTTAGCTTCTCACTTATAAAGCAAAGGAAAAGGGACAGGTGGAAAGAAGAATGCGTGGTGACTTCTAAATTTGTGATGCGCGCGTCTGATGACTGCGGCTGTGGTGACTATTACAGTTGTCGCGGGTCCCCGTGCGCACCCGTGTGGTAATCTCCAACGTGGTCTGACTTGGATGCTCCATGTCTATTTTTCGCATTAATAAATGTGTACTTGTGAATGATAGGGTATCGATACAAGAATAGAAGTGTGCTAAAAAGACGCCCGCTAAATGCATTGACACGCCATGAAACAGTATCAGGCTTTGCTGTCAATACCCTCACCTGAGGCAGCCGTGACTCCATCTGCCTGAGTCTCCGCATCTACAGGCAGCGAACCCTTGCTCGCTCTTTTTCTTCTCCTTTCTGCGCGCTCCGCGTCTCTCTCAACTTTCTTCTGCTTTTCTACGTCCAGACCAGTTTTGGTCTCTTCGTGTTGCTTGTCAAGCGTGTTCTTACCAATGAGAAAACTAACACCGAGACCAGCTGCGGCGAACGCGACGTACAGATACCACATCGTGCTCAGTGAGCTGGAAAATGCTTGTCGCGCCGCGAACTTTTGGTCCTCGGGAAGGCTTTGGATCAGGCCAACGTTGGCTCCGGCGGCTCCACCTCCGAATGATGATGCCCTCTCAGGCCCAAGGGTTGCAGCAAGTTGTGCTTGCTTCGACTTCATCTCGTTCTGGAAGATAACAGAACCGACAACGACGGAGATAGCAGACCCGATGTTACGCGTAAAACCAAAGGTAGCGGTTGCAGTAGCGATATCGCGTTTCTATAAGAATGGTTAGCTATGCCACGAAAAGTATAGGCGAATATCGATAATGCAGCTCGGAGGTCGAGCCGCAGCGCCCCAAAAGCAGCTGTGCTTTGTGTGCATAGGTCGCTTCAACGGTTGCAGTAGTTCTCTGAAGAGTACCCAAAATGCTGGAGCACCATACTCTCTTATCGCATGCGACCGATCGCCGATTTCGACATCCCGCGCATACCGAACACCACAATAAAAGAGGCTCGACTTACTGGTACAAGGCTCTGCAGAGCGATAAGAGGACTCTGGAAGTTTGGTCCAACACCAATTCCAGCAATGATCTGGTAGATAATGATCTTGGCCCATGACGAATTGACATCGAAATCGATAAACAGACCGAATCCAAGAGTCATCATAGCCATGCCGAACCAAATCAAGGGAAGGTATTGTCCGGTCTTCTTGATAAAAATTCCAGTGAACATTGACATGAACGATAGCGCTACTGCTTGAGGAAGCAGATAGACGCCAGAAAGGATAGGCGTTGCTCCTAATACGGCTTGGAAGTAGAGTGGGAGGAAATAGTTCCCGGCGATGAAGACGAAAGCGTGGAAGAAGCACGTGCTGAGGGCCGCCAAATTGGATCGCTTGGAGAACAGGTCGAGTGGCATCAAAGGGTAAGGCGCAACTCTCCACTCAATGAGGAAGAAAACTCCCACGACCACAACCCCAAAAACGATAAGGCAGACAACAGTGGCCGAGCTCCAAGGGTACGTGATGCCGCCGAATTCCAGTCCGAGTAGGACCATGATTACACCACCGACCATAGTTAGGGACCCAAGCCAGTCGACAGCTTTTAGCCCCTCGCGCAAGGGCGTCTTTGGTGTTTGAATGTCAAGGAACAGCAAGATGATGATGAAAGCTACGCCATCGAATGGTAGATTAATGTAGAAGCACCATCTAGATATATTAGCACGAATCGATGACAGAGTGATGAATTGTATACCTCCAGGACACCTTCTGGGTGAACACGCCTCCCACGACCGGACCCAGTGAAGAAGCAAGAGCCCACACGCCTCCGATCATACCAAAGTACATTCCACGATCGCGGACGGAGAACAGATCGGAGATGGCAATATTCACTAACGTGATCAAACCTCCACCGCCAATGCCTTGAATTGCCCTAGCTGCAATGAGCATATCCATATTGACCGACACTCCGGCAAGCAACGAGCCCACAAAGAAGATGGCATTAGTGACCAGCAAGATGGGTTTCCTTCCAAAGATATCCGACACCTTGCCCCAGATAGGCGTTGAAGCACTCTGCGCAATGAGGTATGCAGTACCAATCCATGTGTATCCCGAGGCAGAGTTGAATTCGGCGGTGATGGTCGGTAGGGCGGTCGTAACGATCGTTATATCAAGAGCTCTGTACTGATGTCAGACCTAGTAATGTTGTATTGTAAAGCTTTTGCTTACACGAGGAGGACGGCGACGGCCAGCGAGGCCATGATGAGTCCAATCTTCAGCTTGCTGCGCTGGGGTTGCTCGGCTGGCGCTGCAGTCGCGTCGGTAGGGACACTGTCGCCGTCGTGCTTTTCTCCATTTGCAGCTTGAACTGTGTGTCCATTGCCGTCTCTTTCCATTACGCTGCTGTCGCTCGATGGTGGTGGTGCGACATCGCCGTCCTTGTGCGGCGCGCCTAACATAGGCGCGTCAACTGGTTGTGAACCAGGCGTCTTTTCGTGTGTCGAATTCATAGTCGGCCACTGTTGAATTTACAGTGTGTAAAGGAAAGGACAGAGGCAATATCACATAGTTGAGGCGAAACAGCGTTGACGTCAATCAAAAAGTTGTACAGGCCTCCATGTCGCGTCGGAGGATATGGGCGACCGACATTTGTGCTAGCGATCGGGGTCGAGATCACGAGTTCGGACGCCACGGGACCCGCACGAGTGCCTTACCAATACATACCTATCTATGTGTGTAGATGCTCTGTCTTTAGAACAGCAGTGTCATGATTCACGATGGGACCAGAATTCGTTATCAGCGCGCAAAAACGATTGTCCGAGATTTGGACACGTCTCGGCTGTCCAATTGCGACAGCTGTCAGCATGCGCGACACTTGCGTGTTTGTATGGACCGATGAACGCTCGCCATGTGCGATGGGGCTTGCGACAGCTATGTTGATCGGCTCAAGTCTGGGACCGCGAATATGCAGCCTCAGGGTTGGGAATCTGGTGATAGTCGGGAGCTATCGGGCTGCTCAGGGTACACCATCAAGCTTCGCTTGGAAAGGATATTGACTTCCGTTACCCGTGCCGTTGCAGATGACCTACCTGAATGCAGACACTGGCCTGGAGCATAGAGTGGACCGGCCGGACCCCCGTAACGAAGCGAAGAAGCGTGGTTTACCAAAATTAGGAACAGATATGAGGGGAATGAATGTCGTCTTGTTGAACCCCGTCTCCACAGCACCGCGTTGCGTGCTAGCAGGATGCGTTCCATCATCATGGTTTTCATTGTATACGACAGCAAGCCCACTTATGTGCTGCAACATGGCGCCTCGGTACCATGGAAAGTTAGGCCTCCAGAGTCCATGGTGCCTCCTGGAGCGGCTGAGGGAATAGATCAGGTCGAGATGACGGTTTCGACTCTATTTTAGCAGACCTGTCGTCCGGAAGCACATTTAAGTACATTCCTGTTCCATGAGTCTCAATACCACGCAAGAGTCAATGCCCCTCCTTCCCCAGACGGCAGTCGCATCAGTGGCTGTTGGGATGCATGGACCGCAGATGTTGACAGCTGCTGACCGATCGTACGGCACCTCCACATGTTCTTCAGGGCCGCGAGCAGGCATGGGGTGGAGGAGCAGCAGTTTGCAGAGTGCACAATGCCGTCATGGCACTTCTTCCAGTGTGGGTGTTGTTGTGGTTGAGAAGCTAAGTTGGGGCTAGTATATTCTCGCAGGGCAGGCGTGCCTATGGGATGCTTCCCACGGCAGGCGTTATCATCGCAGCCTTGGCCTCGACCAGACTTTATTTAACGTTTGAGCTTCTATCGGTCGGAATCTCTGCGAATGCGTCTGCACGCATTCCCCCGCATTTGACGGTTGAGACGCAATGCAGTCAGCGCGCACGTCGAGCAAAGCCACCCAGCCTCTGGCGGCATTCTCCCTGTCGCGCAATCAATTGATCCCCCAAGAGACCGAAGCCACGTGAGGAGGCGATCGCAGTGGTCTAGGCTCGTAGCTTCCAAGGTTCTTTCTGTTGGGGCTGCATGCCGATCAACCGACGCAGGCCCTGGAGGCGCCCGATAGCCTTGGACCGGGACGTTCATTGTCGCCAACGGACGCGCAGCAGGTGTGGGTCTGTCGACGAAAGAGGACAGCCGCTCAACGTTGAATTCTTGCGAGTTGCGCGAGGTGACGTTCACGGTGCACGCGGCCGGGAGGCCATCCAGACGGCGCGCAACAGCAAATCAGTGTCGGTGAGTGAGGAGAAATGGCGCGGAGACCGGATGCAAGCATCTGGCGCCTTTAACTTTTGGCCCGAGTCGCTAGCTTGGGTGCCGTTGTGAAGAGTTTGGCGGGGACGGACTGCGCACAGACGCGAATTGCCTAGTCCAGAAGTGCGTGCACTCCAGGGTTTCGAAGCTTTCAATTTGCCTTTCATTCCTGGGTTTGCTCCTGCACTTGCTTTCCGCCCGCAACGATACCCTTATACCGTCGAGCTCGGCCGCCGTCACCGCCCTTACTGTGTTTGCCGCGCCTGCATTCTCCATCCGCCTCATCCACAACAAGTAGACCACCCCCGCGCCCCCATCACCCCCATCACCCGCAACAATTGCGACCGCCACAACCACGCATGTCGAGACCCAGTGGCCGCCCAAACACAGTGGAGGGAGCCTCGCCGCAGAGCGCCACGGTCGACGTCTTCCTGTGATTGATAGTGAGGCATTGAGCCGCTGCCCCGACGCAATGGCTCAGGTGCTCTCGTCGCGGCCCGAGGGCTCGCCGTTCCACTCCGCTATGCGCTCGCCATCCTCGTCCTCTCTCTTCGGAGACAGTTACGCCCTCCGCAGGAACCAGAACTCGCTGCCCGACCTCCGCATACACTCTCCCAGCTCCTCGCGCACATCCTCGCTCCGATCCACCCCGTCCAGCAGCCTGTCGCTCGACACCAGGTCCGACGAATCCAGCAGCGAAGACGACAGCCTGTGTCTCCCCAACTACGGCTCTGCAGGGCGCTACCGAAAGCCAACCACCTACCAGATCGAGCCTGCGAGTCTCGCGCCTACTGCATACCTGCCGCGCACACCTTCACCCTCGCCCGTAGATGCATTCTCCTCAGATACCCCTTTGACGACACCTGATCCCCTTCCCATGTCCGAGGATGACACGGCAGTGCGGAAGGAGCCCTCGCACCACGTCGACTACCTGTCCTACGATTGGCGCGAGGAGGATATTTGGTCCTCATGGCGGCACATCGTCGAGCACCGCAGCATCTACGGCGAGCGGTCAAGGCTAGAAAACGCATCGTGGCGAACGTGGGCCAAGTCCCAGTTTAAATTGAAGACGGTGTCCCCCGAGACGCTCAATTGGTGAGTGCCATCTGACTCGATCGGGACCCCTGTCAATTTTGCCGATCAACCCCATCCGTGCACGCAATTTCTTGGTTTTCCTTACGAATCACACTAACGCGCCCCTTAGGCTGAAGGACGTCGACGTGACCTGGCTTTATGGCCCAATGCAACCGGCATCCAACAGGTTCAGCTCACAGCAGAATTCTGAGCCCGCGAGCCGGTTGTCAAAAACAAATTCTTTTGTCCATGGCGTCAAGAAGCCAATCCTCAAGAAGCGGAGCATGTCCGAGGCGATGCTGCAAAAGTCACTATCGTCGTCATCGCTCGTAAAACAGGCTGCCGAGTCGATCCAGGCACAGCAAACCACTGGTGTGACGTTGGATCTGCGAAAGCCACGACCAATTATCGGTAGGGTGACGCCCGACTTTCCAACATCATCGACCACGTCGCGCGGAACCTTCTGGGAACCGACTGACTATTTCTCTTCCAAGTCGACGTCAGGTCTGCATACACCTAGCGAAGGCGAGAAGAGGCACATTCGCTTCGACGACAAGGTCGAGCAGTGCATCGCACTAGAGTGCAAAGAGGGAGACGACGATGAAGAAGATTTCAACCGCAATCCCTGGGCAAAGGATGATGAAGACTCGTCTTCCGACGAGGGAGTTGTGATGATGAAACGTGCACGTCGCCGGAAGCCTATGTCTCGAACCAATTCGAAGACCAACGTCAGCACCACCGACAACAAGACGATTGCAAAACTGCCGTCCACTACACTAAAGTACAGGACCGACTCTCCAGATGTCACGGCAGAATCGAAAGCACAGTCCGCTTTCTGGAAGTCAAGTAGACTGTCCCCATCACCGTCGTCAGAGACTCTTAAACCATCATGTCCCTCGAGGAACTTTCTCCTCGCAGAGGACGATGACGAAGAGAGCGACGATTACTTCCATTCATCGGAAGAACGACCCAGCACCCCAACGGCGGCAAACCCATATGCGGACCGCAGGGGAGCTGGAGGACTTCGACGAACTGAGTCAGGCATGTTTATGCCATTTGAAGAAAACGAGGAGGAGCTCCCACCGCCCGGCTTTATTGGCAAAATAGTCGACACAGTCAACACCGCGCGAGACATTGCGACAGTAGTATGGAACGCCGGGTGGGGAGGAGAATAGAGCATCATTACTAGCGATGGCGTTAACTTGGGCTGGATGTACCATGGAAACGGATTGGGAAAACTGCTTATATGGGATACATATTCTTGCTTCACAGCATCCGATCGATCTGGCGCGGTGTTCTGAGCAACGGCTCTGGTTAGAGCCTTACTTGCATTTGCGACCTGGTGGGGCTATGGTTATGGTCCTGTCTCGCAACAGTAATACAAACATACATTATTCGTCACACCCGTGCCACATGACGTGCTGTCACAATAGCGCCCTGTCAAACATGTGCGGTTCCCTTGTGGTTCATGGGTTGACCCCATATCTGGTGAGCCACGACGGACGGTTCAGCGGGGAATACCGACAGACGAACCAAACTTTGTGAAGCTCTAACCACGGCATCCTTGGTACCCGTGGACTGAAATTACACGTCCGTCACGTGCCCTCTTGCATGAATGTGACCATATATATGGTGCGTGCTGATATCAAGTTCACGCTGTCTCAAACATGGGTGACGATGAGAGTTGATACTGTGTAAATGCTAAATAAGACCACTCTTAGCGAGACTGCTAGGTTACGCTGCGGGGAAGCTCTAAGCAAGGCGGAGGCATGCTTCTTGTGGAGGCGCGACGCCAATGTGAAGGGAACTGCCGGCTGCGCGCCTCGCATTATGCGCTGCAATCAAAGCGCGGAAGTGAATTGGCCAGCTGTCCGTTCGGTGAAAGCAGAAAGTAGTTCTCGAAAGATCCACGAAGCTGTGCTCGGATGCTTGCACGGTGCTGGGGTCTGACCAATAGCGGTTCGGCAGGTGAGAGCTTGGGGCCCGCCTTCCAAGTTGACACGTTCGCAGCTTCCTGCCCGCCTTTATTTATCAAGAGCAACGCCCCAACTTCGTCGGCCAATCTCTCTTCAACTTTTTGCCATTCATCAAGTTCGCTGCTCTCCATTGACAGCAGGCAAGCACAATGCGTCTTGCAATTGGTGCCACTTACGCGCTCGCTGCCGCCGTCGTGCGTGCGGACGATGCCAGTGCTGCCGAGGCCGAATCATCAACATCGACCTCTGTAGCCAAGCCTACCTTCACCGTGAGTATTTGCGGCATCTCATCTGCTGGATTGCAGCTAACAGCGACCTCCAGCCCACCAAGCTCAAGGCGCCATTCCTCGAGCAGTTCACAGACGACTGGGAGGACCGATGGAAGCCTTCGCACGCAAAGAAGGATGTCAAGGCCGATGACGAGGAATGGGCATACGTTGGAACCTGGTCCGTTGAGGAGCCTTCCGTGCTCAAGGGCATGGAGGGTGACAAGGGCCTGGTTATCAAGGACAAGGCTGCTCACCACGCCATCTCCGCCAAATTCCCCAAGGCGATTGACAACAAGGACAACACGCTTGTTGTTCAGTACGAAGTCAAGCTCCAGGGTAAGTGACTTGAGCCCGGCTTCTTGCAACAACTCTTGCTTACATGTTTACAGATGGCCTGGAATGTGGTGGTGCGTACATGAAGCTGCTTCAGGACAACGCGGCACTCCACGCCGAAGAGTTCTCCAACGCTTCCCCTTACATCATCATGTTCGGTCCCGACAAGTGCGGTGCTACCAACAAGGTGCACTTCATTTTCCGACACAAGAATCCCAAGACGGGCGAGTACGAGGAGAAGCATCTCAAGAACCCTCCCATGGCCCGCATCGTCAAGACCACGAGCCTCTACACCCTGATCGTCAAGCCCGACAACAGCTTCGAGATCAAGATTGACGGCGAGTCTACCCGCAACGGTACCCTCCTCGAAGACTTCACTCCCTCCGTCAACCCGGAGAAGGAGATCGACGACCCCAACGACAAGAAGCCCGAAGACTGGGTTGACGATGCCCGCATTGCGGACCCTGACGCGAAGAAGCCCGAAGACTGGGACGAGGACGCGCCCTTCGAGATTGTCGACGATGAGGCTACCAAGCCTGAAGACTGGCTTGAGGATGAGCCTGCCACCATCCCCGATCCGGAGGCTGAGAAGCCCGAGGACTGGGATGACGAGGAGGATGGCGACTGGATCGCACCCACTGTTCCCAACCCCAAGTGCGAGGAAGCCTCTGGCTGCGGCAAGTGGGAGCCCCCGATGAAGAAGAACCCTGCCTGGAAGGGCAAGTGGACCCCTGAGTTCATCGACAACCCGGCCTACAAGGGTGTCTGGGCTCCCCAGAAGATTGCCAACCCTGACTACTTTGAGGACACCACCCCGGCCAAGTTCGAGCCCATTGGCGCTGTAAGTTTTGCCACTCTCCAAACTCGATGCCATAATTAACAAATCTGTAGATTGGTTTTGAAATCTGGACCATGCAGAAAGACATCCTTTTCGACAATATCTACATTGGTCACTCGATTGACGACGCTGAGAAGCTCAAGGCCGAGACCTTCGACGCCAAGCACGCCGCTGAGAAGGCTGATGAGGAGGCCAACAAACCCAAGGTTGAAGACTCTCCCAAGTCGCCCTCTGACCTCGTGTTCAAGGACGACCCTGTCCGCTACGTTAAGGAGAAGACCGCTCTTTTCGTTGAGATTGCCAAGCGTGACCCTGTCGAGGCGATCAAGTTCGTTCCTGAGGTTGCTGGTGGTCTTGGTGTCATCGCTGTGACCATCTTCGCTCTTCTTGCATCCCTTGTTCTCGGCTCTGGTGCTGCTCCCTCCAAGGAGCAAGTCAAGGCCCAGGCTGCCAAGGCCAAGGGCGCCGCTGTTGACGCGAAGGACAAGGCCGCTGCGGCTGTTGCCACTGGAGCTGAGAAGGCACAGGCTGAGGTCAACAAGCGTACTACACGCTCCAACGCCTCATAGGTGAAGTCCGGGTCAGACAAGGCACGTAACGCGCTAGATTAGACTGTCGGCGAAGGATTAAAAAAGGCTCCAGACGGGCTTGGTCTTGGAGAATCCCAAATTCCACATTCTTGGATTTTTTACTTTAGCTTTATATTGGCCTAAGAGGACGGCTCTACGTGTGTATCATAGTCATTGTTTTTGCCGGATGAGAAATGGAATAAACTTGGGCAAAAGCTCAGGTAAATTGACACCTTCCGTCCAACTGCTCCTAATACTATTTGCTCACCATGAACTCGTTATGAAAGCCTTAAAATGCAGACAGGCAGAAAATGCGTCTACAAGCGTTCTCTGTATGCTTCTATCTCGGCTCCTATGTTTCAAAGTCTTGAGAGGTAGACATAGGAGTTGCATTCAATGAGCACGATTTGTTTGAGCTCGGATGCTCATGAGAGCCGCCGGGCAATGGATGCACATTGTAAACGCCGTAAACGCCGCAAACGCATGGTATCGAAATGCGGGATAAGCATCCCCTTCAGCCTCGGATATCCGCATATCAACGGCGGGGCCCCATCTTCGAGCTTCGGCCAGTCGAAACAAGGGAATCCGGGAACAGTTTCCCTGGTTCAGCCGTGAGCTTCAATTTGTCTTTACGTGGCTAATTCCCCTTCCTCATTCGCATAGTTTCTGAATAAACTTCTCGCTGCTCGCTCACCGCAGCTGCTGCTCCTCTCCCCACATCCTCCCCTCGGCAATTGCCCTGCGCCAATATGGCTTCCCGTCGAGCGATTGCACGTCTTCCGACACTGGCCGCCCGTTCTCCTCTCCCTCGCGCAGCTCCTCTCTGCCTCAGAATGTCGTCGCCAGCAAGCACAAGCAAAGTCGCAGCGCGGCGGTTACACGCCACTGCTCAGCATCTGAAGCCTGCCGAGTCTGCGGCCGCCGAGTCGTATCCTATGAACCACGAGCCGATACAGTCACCCGCAGACACACAAAACTTCGTGGACAATGAATTCGTTGCCTCGAAAGCTACGCAATGGATCAACCTCAACGACCCTGCGACCAACAACCTGGTGACGAGGGTGCCGCAGAGCACTGATGAGGAGCTCAAGGCCGCGGTGGACAGCGCGCAGAAGGCGTTCAAGCCGTGGAAAGAGACTAGTTTGTTGCATAGGCAGCAGATCATGTTCAAATACACACACTTGATCCGTGAGAACTGGGACAGACTGGCTGCCAGCATCACGCTCGAGCAGGGCAAGACTTTTGGAGACGCGAGGGGTGATGTCCTGCGTGGTCTCCAAGTTGCTGAGACTGCGTGCGGAATCACTACTCAGATGACTGGCGAGGTGCTCGAGGTCGCAAAGGACATGGAGACTCGCAGCTACCGCGAGCCATTGGGTGTCGTTGCTGCCATCTGCCCGTTCAGTGAGTTCTCTCCATCACGCAATTGTGAACCGCGCTAACGAGCTACCACAGACTTCCCCGCAATGATTCCTCTATGGACCATCCCAATCGCTACCGTGACTGGGAACACATGCATCATCAAGCCGTCCGAGCGCGACCCGGGTGCCTGCATGATTCTAGCTGAGCTCGCTGAGAAGGCCGGCTTCCCTCCTGGTGTCATCAACATTATCCACGGCTCCGCGAAGACTGTCGACTTCATTCTTGACGAGCCCCGGATCAAGGCTATCAGCTTCGTTGGCAGCAACAAGGCTGGAGAGTATATTTACTCGCGCGCGTCAGCCAATGGCAAGCGTGTGCAGGCTAACTTGGGCGCGAAGAACCACGCTGCTGTCTTGCCCGACTGCAACAAGAACCATGCCTTGAATGCTATTGCTGGTGCAGCTTTTGGTGCGGCTGGTCAGCGATGCATGGCTCTGAGCACGCTCGTCATGATTGGCGAGACAAAGGATTGGGTTCCTGAGATCGCTGAGCGCGCGAAGGATCTCCAGATCAACGGTGGCTTTGAGGAGGGTGCGGACCTTGGTCCAGTCATCAGCCCCGAGTCTAAGAAGAGGATCGAGGAGCTCATCGCCAGCGCTGAGGAGGAGGGTGCTACCATTCTTCTTGACGGCCGTGGCCAGAAGCCTCCGTCGGAGAAGTATGCCAACGGCAACTGGGTATGTAAATCGCTGAAAGATCAACTACAACGCCTGCTTACAATGTGCTTAGATCGGACCTACCATCATCGCCAACGTCAAGCCTCACATGAAGTGCTACACCGAGGAGATCTTCGGCCCTGTCCTCGTCTGCCTGAACGTCGAGACCATCGACGAGGCGATTGACATGATCAACGCCAACGAGTACGGCAACGGCACTGCCATCTTCACACGCTCGGGTGCCACTGCCGGCCGCTTCCAGCACGAGATTGAGGCCGGTCAGGTTGGTATCAACGTGCCCATCCCCGTACCCGTAAGTCACACCCACAATTTGACATGAACAACAACTAACCAACTATCACAGCTCCCCATGTTCTCTTTCACTGGTAACAAGAAGTCGATTGCGGGCGGCGGTGCCAACACATTCTACGGCAAGCCCGGTCTGCAGTTCTACACGCAACAGAAGACTGTGACCAGTCTGTGGAGAAGCGAGGATGCTATTGCGACCAAGGCGTCTGTGAACATGCCTACACATAGCTAGACAGGGGTGTGGTGTGACGCCTATCAGCATTGAAATGGACGAATGATTGAAGTCAATTTTCCAACAGCAAACATTCTGAATCAGGCGTGCACATGCTCATCAGACGTGAGATGTGGAACGTCATTTCTTTACGCGTCCAAAGTGATTTTGATCAACATGGCATCTACGTCTCACCGGGGGGCCTGCAGTGTTGGTTCTCACACAACTCGTCCTGTCATTGTCAGCGCCCAGCCCTCTCTCGGTCGTAATCAAAGCTGCAAGGCGTATTCGCAGCCAAGTGCGCCCGACATGAGGAATGCGAACACAGCACGAAGAAAAGTCTCCTCTTCTCGTGCAGTTCCGCTTATCTTATACTCAATGCTACACAGCAGGGCTGCAGCATGAGCTGCGGAACACCGTTTCGGCGGGTATGCCTGAAACGCCAAGACTTACGACTTCGTCATGATGTGCCGCGGCTCCACTGTTTTTCTGCGTGGCATGGGGATTTCTATTCTCAGCCAGCGCAGCATGCATCCCGATGTGCTGGGCACGCGTAAAGTTTCTGAGATGCTTTGTGCGTGGCGCATTGGGCGAAGTGGAATGGCCTGGCGTATTCAGTCGGGGAGCACGGGAGGAATGCACTTTCTTTACCGACGATTGAATTGCGCCCAGCAGAAGTCAGTGTTTTACGACGCACTGCGGTGCAAAGTCAATTGTGTGCCAGCGCATGGCGGAGAGGCAAGGCCAGGCCTTGTGTGTGTGGCGTGGTGGCTGGCACACATGGATAATAATAACGGACGGGATGCGGTAGCGTATTATCTGCTTACCTGCTTTCGGTCATCGAAACTATTTATTGACGCTGCCGGCCACCGGTGGCGATGGACGCTTGCGCATGCGATTGACAGAACAGACGTGTTGGTCGTCGCTGTCACGGCGAGGGCAATCGATGCGACGGACCCGGAATTATCTCACGGTCTGTCGCGTGAAAGTGTGACTGCGCCAGGCGTGTGGTGTTTCAAAGGGCTGGGAGTTGCGGCTAGTGAGCTTATTGGATCGGCGTCTACTCCATGGCCATGCCGGGCGATGACGAGTCCCGGTAGTGAATAGTCTACACTGGCTCAACAACAGCCAGCCTTTGAAGGCACCGCGCGTACACCTCCGCTTACTCCACACGCCGTCTCTTCCCCTCTCGACCTTGACACTCGCTCCTGCCCAGTTCACACCGCCTGCACAATTCTCTGCATTCTTCTTCACACCCCAACATTCGCGACACAAGCGCTGATAGCTGTCTCACCTTATCTTTAATCTCGCTTCCCGCCTACTTACACGCTACGCCGGGACCGCCGCGCAGTTCGTTCCACACTCTGATCCACCGCAGCGCAGACAGCCCCTACCCTCTGCTCCGCAATACCCGCCCACCAGCCTCGTTGCAGTCGTAGCTCTCGTGCAAAGCCCTAGACAAGAAAACTGGGAACATGTCGGCGCCAGCAAATCAGCCCGTGCAGCAGGGCCAGCGTCCGCGCGCTGGGACGCACTTCAGCTTCCGCAGCGACCGCAGCAACGAATTGTCTCCTACAAAGAGCAAGCAGAGCAAACACGAGCGCAAAGTCAGCGACAGCGAGAAACGACGGACGCACTACGACCCCAGCACCAAAGCGAACCCCAACCAAGCCATGAACGAAGCCCAGCCCAGTACGTTGCCGCTCTGCCCTACTGTGCCGATCGCGGTTGAGATCCACTGCTAACACGCCCGTAGTCGCTGCTGCGCTCGAGAAGCCGACTCTTCAGTCCCTACGCTCGTTCCAACACAAAGACACACAAGGCAATGAGATTGGTATGTCATCCCTTGCACGCCACAGTGTCACACGGAGATCTGACCACGTACAGTTGACCCCGATCTCTCCAACCCCACACGCTCGCGATGGGAGCGCCCGCTCGATACCATCAAGTCGTTCGAAGCAGCTATTGATGGCGAGTACCGACGTCGGGCGCAGACAATGCGCGGCGACCAGTCCGAGGTGATGAGCGGCTACAACAGCAGGCGGAGCAGCTACTACGGCGGCGGACCTGACCAGGCCCGCTACTCGCGCGCAAGCTACTACGGCAACCAGGGCCGTGATAGCTACGACCAGGGCAGCGGCATGGGCGGTCCCGTGGGTGGACACTCGCAGCGCATGCGTTATAGCAACCGCATGCAGTCGGACCCTGGGTGGAACAACAGGCAGAGCCATTATAACAACAACGCCAACACTAACGGTAACGGTGTATATCCCATCCACGGACTACAGCAGTCGCGCGACACTGTCAACACAAACGGCTCGAACGGCAGCCACAGCGACGGGCCGTACTCGAATGAGCCAGGCAGCGACAATTCTTCGTTTGAGCGCGGCGGACCTGTAAACCGCCCGCAACCTCCGCCGCATGCAAACGTCGGTGAGCAATACGGCTTTAATGGCTTTGGCCAGGGACCGCAGATGGACACGTACGGACAAGTACCGAACGGTGGCCAGTACCCACCTCCCCAGAACAACGGGCCTCCCCCACCTCCGAAACACGTCGCACAACCTGCGCCGATCAAGTTGACAAGCAGTTCGCCGCCTCCTAACAGCGGTAGTCCGAACGTCCTGTCGAAGAATGGCGGCGATGACAAGAGGAGGAGCTGGTTCAAGAGGCGGTTCAGCAAGGACTAGATGTTCTTCAGCTGGGACTCTCTTGATGCGACAGACGGTACTACATGGAACGAGCATATGAGGGTACAGATCTTGCAGTCGACACGACTCTGAGATTTACATCCTGGAAAGCTGGTCTTGGAGGGGAAACATGGATGGCTGCGCCCATAATGGATTGGGTCATGACGAAATGATTGAGATATCCTCTTGAGCTTTGCGACAAGTCATTCTTATCCATCTGAGACTGGACAGACATCGCTATGGAGTTTGGAGGGGTATTTTTTGCATTGAGATTTCCGTTAGATATCAGACTAGGAATTGCCACTCCTTAGGAAGCGAAGCGGGTTTTGATGTGCTACAGAAGCGTCTCTTTGGGAAGAGCAGTGGGTGTAGTAATCTTAATGTGCGAAAGACATTTTTGTCTCGGTATTTTGAACTCGCTCTATATGCAATTTGTCGTGAAAGTGAAAGTGAGAGTGAACAAGCTACAATTCTTTCTTTGCCTCTTTTGCGTCTTCCGCCTGCTCTGCCTGGTCGTCTTTGAACGCCATGATCACGTAGGCAATCAACACCACGTTTGCCATGATTGCTGCCAGGGCACCTGCATACGTTGCATTGCCTGGAAAGATGTCAATTGGAGCTCTGTCCACGCATGTGACGCAAACATACCTCCAAACACGTAGTTGACGGTGAAGAAGTACGTGCCAATAGGTAGCGTAATCATCGCGAACGTAAAGCTCATCAGCTTCCAGATAACAGATCTATGTTATGTATCAGCTGAAGTAGCACGACGTACATCGAGCAGCTCACGCAGGCACCGCAGGTGAGATATTCGACGGCCCAGGGGGACCTCTCGGGTCGACATCGAGATACGTCTTCTCCTCCCCATCCTGTCCAATTATCCTTCTCGTCGTCATTTCGTATGTAAGTTGGTTGATGTTGTGTTCCGTCGGGTCGTGTGAAAGCCATGTATGCACTTGTTACCCAAAGTAGACGTAATGGGCTGCGCACCGACCACCTCACCAACGCGAACCACGGAAGGCGCGTCAAGGGTAGACAACATTTTTTGGTGATCCCCGCCACAGGCCTTCTCTCTTTCCTTTATCCCACCGCGCCGGCCTTTGTTATCGTCGACCGGTGCTTGTTTGTCGGAGTTTCTCATTGTTCGGGTGCGCTTGAGATCTGGGGCTGAGTATATCAACCACCCGTACTGGCTTGGAAGACGCGCAGCATTCACATTTACATTCACATACGCACGCAATGTACCGTGACGATCCTATAGTCTCGTCCTCACCGCCGCGCGCAAGATCGAACAGTGCAGAGTACGTTACGCAGCCCACGCAACCTATTGGCGCGACGCGCTCGCCGTTCTTCGCTGTCCCCGCGGATACCACGCAACCTACCCTCCCGCTCACGCCGCGCGCACACCAACGATACCAGCCGCCCGCATCGCAATTACAAGTCCCGCGCTCGTCGCCCGGCGCTGAGCGCTTCTCGTCGCCGCCCGCTATGTCGCAGCGCAATATGATGGCGCCCCCGGGCACGGCGTTCTTCCCGCCACAAGCGGTGCGCAAACCGGTTGTCGATTTGACGTCGGACGACCCGCCGGTCGAGCGCGACCCTTTCGAGAGCGACTCGGACTACAGGAGTAATGTGCCGCTGAGCAAGGTCGAGAGGACAAGGGTCGAGGAGACGCCGCAGAAGAAGAGCTTTGATTTGTCGGGATACGCGTATAATAGTACTGCGAGCGCGGGTACGAATCAGCGGAAACGCCCGTCAGCGGGGCTGGCGAATTCGCCAGTCGCGAAGAAGCAGAAGGTGGGTGCGCATCAGGGTGGGCCTTCAAGGGCGATGCCGGTCGATTTGACGCAAGATGAGGAGATGACGCTCGAGGATATCGCGGATCCGGAGTTCAGGAAGAAGGTTGTAAGATTGGTGGCGATATATCCCAATCTGAGCGTCAAGAAGCGCTTCGACGCGCTGATGAAGATGAAGGGCCATTGGAACGATACGTGCGATTATCTCGCGGCGGAGGATTCAGAGGATGAGCTGCTCAAGTCGCCACAGTGGGGTGGTGTGCAGGGCGCCGCAGCGAAGAAGAATACTGCGCAGCGCACGCTGAAGCAGCCGGTTAAGAATCTGCTCGACAAGTATAGTAAGCTACCGCCTTCTCAGGTTGTTCCAGCTGCCGCCAGCCCGGAGGTCGAACAGCCGAAGCAAAAACGACGACTTATTCGAGGCCGCAAGAACCGCTCGCCTTCGCCGGAAGCATCGCCTGTACGACCAAAGCCGCAAATTCAGAAGCGCCCACAGGTTATAGACTCGGACGAGGAGGATCTCAACGAAGGCATCGTCGAGATCTCAGACGATGATTCGGCACATGGTTCCGATGCTCCGGGGCATGCTTTCTCTGAGGCGTCACTTTTGGGGTTCTTCAATGACTCGTCTATTGAGGAGATGGTCGATCTGTCGGGTCACAAAGAGGAGGAGATCCGGGAGCTTTTCCAGCAGCGGCCATTCAAGTCACTTGATGCCGTTCGCAAGCTGCATGTGGACTTGAACCAGTCGCAAGAGAAGACCAAGAAGAAAGCTCGGAAGCCTCGCATCACCTTTGGTCAGCGACTCGTCGACGCCGCTGAGAACATGTGGGACGCCTATTCGACCATCGACTCGGTTGTGAAGAAGTGCGAGAACCTTGGAAAGCCTATGGTCGCGGGCATGGCAAAATGGGGTATCAACATCTTTGGCGCTTCCACGGAAGAAGGGGTTGAAGTGACGAGCCTGGACGATAACAGCGACGCGAGCTCGAGTCGCGACTCTGGATACCACACTCCGCACAGCGATGCTGGAGCGAGTGATGTTCGCAAGCCTGGTCGCGGGAAGCTTCTGAAGCAGCCCTCGATCATGAACAAAGGAATCGAGCTCAAGGACTACCAGGTGGTGGGTCTGAATTGGCTCAACATGCTCTGGGAGAACAAGATCTCTGGCATTCTCGCAGACGACATGGGTCTCGGGAAGACTTGTCAGGTCATCGCTTTCCTCTCGCATTTAAAACAAACGAGTCCAGGCGGCAAGCCAACTTTGATCGTTGTGCCTGGCTCAACGCTTGAGAATTGGTGTCGAGAGTTCCAGCGTTTCTCCGAGACGATCAACTTCACGCCATACTATGGACCGCAGGCTCAGCGCTTCGAGTACCAGGATACGATCCTTGAGAATATCCGCCAGGGCGAGTGCGACGTCATCATAACCACGTACGACTTAACGTTCCGAAAGGAGGATAACCACTTCTTGCGCAAGTGCAAGCCGAAGATGTGCATTTACGATGAAGGCCATGTCTTGAAGAATGCGCAGACGACGCGCTACAAGAGCTTGATGAAGATCGACACGGATATTCGCATTCTCTTGACTGGTACGCCTCTGCAGAACAGTCTGCAGGAGCTGATGTCCATCCTGGGCTTCCTTATGCCTGAGGTGTTCTATGGCAAGGACAGCGATGTGCCAGACATGCTTGAGATCTTGTTCAAGCACAAGGCCAAGGTCGTGGAGACGGATTCGCATAGCACTCTTTTGTCTGCGCAGCGTATCCAGCGTGCCCGGACGATGTTGACGCCCTTTATTCTTCGACGAAAGAAGGCTCAGGTCTTGAAGCACTTGCCGAAGAAGACGTCGCGCGTCGAGTACTGTGATCTCACTGAGACGCAAACCGAGTTATACACACAGCAGACTGAGAAGCATGCGCGCATCCTGCGAGACCGCGCCGCTGGCCTCCCCGTCAAGGACCACGCCAACGTAATGATGAAGCTGCGACAAGCCGCCATCCACCCGCTCCTCTTCCGCCACCGCTACACCGACGACAAAATCCGCAAAATCTCCAAAGCTTGCATCAAAGAAGAATACTTCGCCGCCAGCGACCCCGGCACCATCTTCGAAGAACTGCAACTCTACCAAGACTACCAATGCCACCAACTTGCTCTCAAATGGCCTAAAACACTCAAGAAGTTTGAACTCCAAGACCACGAGTGGATGGACTCGGGCAAAGTCGCCGCCCTGCTCGCTTTGCTCAAGCAGTACAAGGCTAATGGTGATCGCGCACTTGTTTTCTCGCAATTCACGTCGGTCATGGATATCCTCAGCTGGGTGTTTGACGAGCACGCCATCGACTTCATGCGCATGGATGGCTCCACGCCCATCGCCGAGCGCCAATCCCTCATGGACGCCTTCTACGCCGACGAGTCCATCGGCGTCTTCATGATCAGCACCAAATCCGGCGGCGCGGGTATCAACCTCGCGTGCGCGAATAAAGTCGTCATCTTCGACTCCTCATTCAACCCGCAAGATGATGTCCAGGCGGAGAATCGCGCGCATCGCGTCGGCCAGACGAGGGAGGTCGAGGTGGTCAGGCTGGTTACGCGGGGCACGGTCGAGGAGCAGATTTATGCGCTCGGCGTGAGTAAGTTGGAACTGGATAAGATGGTGCAGGGCGAGGAGGAGGACGTCAAGGGAGGCAAGAAAGCTGCGGAGAAGCTGAGTAAGGCGGAAGAAGCGGGGATCGAGGCGGTCGAGATGATGATGTTGAAGCAGCTCGAGGGGAAGGACAAGGAAAACAAGGAGGGTGAGAAAGAGGAGGATGTCAAGGACCTTTTCAAAGACGGGTTGAAGAAGGCTGGCGTTAACATCGCGGAGTGAGAGTCTTGTTGGCGAGAGACACGGGGTGGGGATCGGTTTTGTCGTTTTTCGCATTGCATGCAGACGGGTTTTGAGTACGGCTTTTTTGTGTACGAGCATAGCGTTGGCGTCGAGCTTTACAAGTAGATGATTTTACCTTCGTTGTTTGTGTACAAGTAAGCAAAGAAAGAAAGAAAGAGCAGCTTCGCTGGAGTGCAATTTTAGATGCACATTCAATATTCTCTGACTTTGTTATGGCACGTGGAAATCTGAGTAAATCAAGCGCACTGACTCGAGCACGCTACGCGAAGTGAAATATGTTATCAATCGATCAACATGCAATAGAAACTCAAATCTATCTACCTAAAAACTCCATCCATCCACCTCTCCCCTCCCCTAATCCTCGACACTCTCCCCAGCCTTCTTCGCATCCCCAGCAGCCTGATCCTGCGTCTTCTCTTTCTCTGTCCCCTTCTCCTTCGCCCCCGCCGCCTTCCCCTTCACATCCGTCTTCTTCGCCGCTGTGCCCACGACCTTCTTCTTCTCCACTCCACCCGCAACAGCCTTCTTCTTGTCCTTGTCCGCCACGCCTCCAACAACCTTCTTCTTCTCCGCAGCCTTCTTTCTCTCCGCCAACCTCTTCTTCTCCGCGGCCTTCTTATCCTCGATTGCCTTCTTCTTTTCCGCGAGTTTCTTCTTCTCCGCGGCCGCTTTCTTGTCGGCTGCGGCTTTGCGCGCGGTGGCGGCGGAGGTGGGTTTCTTGTCTTTGTCTTTGTCCGATGTCTTGGACTTAGAGGTGGAGGTGGATTTGGATTTATCTGAGGACTTGGGGGCGGTGGAAGTGGTGGGTGTTGCTGGTGTGGCTTCGGCGGATGGTTCTTCAGTGCTCTCTTCTTCTTTGCCTTCTCCTTCGTCGTCGTCGGAGCTTTCTTCTTCGCTGCTTTCTGCTTCGTCGCTTTCCTTGACGCTCTCGCCTGCTTTGCTGGCGTCTTTGGGGTCTTGGTCTTGTGTTTTGACGGTCTCTTCTGCTTTGGTGTCTGTGTCCTTGTCTTCTGCACTCTCTACTTCCTCCTCCTCCTCATCCTCTTCTTCTTCGCTACTCTCATCCTCCTCGTCCTCTTCTTCGCTATCCTCCTCGCTGCTCTCTGCCTCTTCTTTTGTCTCAGGTGTAGGTTCGGCCTTTGTCGCAGTTTCTGTGACTTCCTTGGGCTCCGCAGCTGGTTTCTCCGCGTCCTTCTTAGGGCTAGCTAAAGCAGGAGATTTGCTACCAGACGCGATGCCTGGGGTCTTTGGCAGAGGTATCGAGCGTGGAGATAGTATGCTTGCATCTGCCTTGGTAGGGCTCTTCTTGGGCGTCGTCGACGTTGGCGTGTTGGTCTTCTGAGTCAGGAGCGGGTTTGTAGTCGAGATCTTCGCTGGCGCCTGCTTCTTCGCCGCCGCGGCCTTTGCAGCTTCCGCGCCCAGCTGGCGGATAGCAAGGTTCTGCTCAGGGTTCGGCTTGACGACATTCTCCTTCTTCGCCGCCACGGTCGTCGAGGATGTTGCAGTTGTGGAGGATGGGACTGCCACGGGGTAGGGTTTCGCGTTGAGAGCGGAAAACGTTGAGGTGATGCCGAGTGCTTCGCGAAGCTCGTCGTACTCGTTCCATTCCTCGACTTCTTCGATGCCCTGTCTGGTTCTTAGCCCTTTCGTCTCGATACAGCGTTTCGGGGTATACACACTCCAAGCACATAGCCCTCTTTAACGAGGAAGGGTAGCTTCTTCCCGCTTGCTCTCCGCTGGAACAAGGCCTTTGCAGAGTCGTTCGTTGCCGTGTCGACGCCCTTGAATGGAATTTTATTCGCCTTCAGTATTGTCTCCATGCGCGAAGTAGCTGTGATGATGTGTGTCGACCCGGCAGTCAACGACGTAAACAGATAAATGGCTGGATCTGTGTCCCAGACCTTGAGCTCTGCCATGGTTGCTGTGATAGTGGGGGTATCTAGAGGATGCTGGTGGTATTGAGATGGCCTGGCTCTGAGAACGACGGCAGCTTTGCTGTGTGATGACGCTGAAAGGACAAGCGGGCGAATTGGAAAGCTTCATATGCGATGTGACGCTCGTGAGACTGGTCCAGACGGGATTGCTTCAAGATGGCTGTAGTGCCGCGACACGGGACCCTGCCTGAGCTATGCGGGGTGGTGGAGCTATGACCCCTGTTCAGAAGGAGCTAAGGAGCATACATAAGTACAAAGAACGTGCATCGCATAAGACATCAACATGTGTACTGTGTATATTCTTCCGGTTGATATAGAGCGAGCGATATTATGTATTACACAAAACATTTAAAGATCGTTGTAGCGTAAAGTCGTGTAAAACCAGTAAGCGCCCATGTTTTGTCCTGGCTTGGGACCATGTATTTATGCCAGCGGTGTCGGATTGCCATTCGAGTACTTGCCCGCGAGGACCGTCATCAGTGCGTCGCTGACCTCGAACTCTTCGAGGACGGCACCAAAGCTAAGTCCAATGTCAGTTGTGCAACTAGAAACCGATTGGTGCGACTTACCCGTAACAACGGACTTTGGCGAGCAGCTCTGTCTTCATGACTTCGATCTCGTCCTTGGTCAGATCCTGGAAGTTGACATCCTGAATTATTTTCGCCCAAGCCATAATCGGCGTAATCTCCCCGTCAAGAGGCAGACGATTGCTGAGATCCAGCAGCTTCATCAAGTCTGGCATCGTGATATCCGGCATCTGATGTGGGTACTTTTCTTCCGGGCACTGCGCAATGTGCGAATCAGGTGGCGCCGTAGCCATCAATGCGTGTCCGCTAATTGTTTCCTCCGCGTCGTGCGCGCGTACCATGAGGAACTGCATGTGATCCATGCAGGGGCGCTCGAGACTGTGGGCGCAGTGGTCAGCACAATGTATTTGACGCAAAGAAACGACAAACGTACGGAGGCTCAAAAAGAGGAGAGAGTAAGAGGCTATGGAAGAAGCGAATGGAATAATTATTGCTGGGGCGGAGGAGAAAGATAGGGCGTTCGGTCGTACGTTAAGACGAAGTCAATCCCAATCTGGTCGTAGTCCAGGCCGGCTTGTTGCGGGCCAGATTGATGGACTTGTTGCTGCTGAAGAGCCATGGGTGGCTGACCCATGCTTTCGTGTGAAATTGAGCCTCTGTGCTGGAAGCTTGGTGGAGACGTGTAGCCGGTCGAGGCAGATCCGGCGCCGTAACCAGATACGCTGCCATTGGAGCTTCCGTATGTAGAGCTGCTCACATGTGACATGCCGTTGTTCGGAGGGCTTGATAAGTCGAATGCGATGCCGTGGGCCATCAGAAGCTCCTTCAATCGGCGATTCTCCTCTGCGAAGGCATCGCGTTCCCGTGTCGTAGTGGCGAATGTCTCCTTTAGGCGCAAAACCTCTTGCTCGAGTGCCTTGATGTACATCTCCTTCCTTTCTCGGTGGGTTCTTCAAAAAAAAAGTCAGTGCGTGTTGTGATGACAGAAAAAAGTGTTTTACCTCTGTGCTTGACGATTAAGCTCTTGTCGTCGTGTCAGAGCCGGCTTGCTGTCAGGCTTAGGACCTCTCCTCTTCGCTGGTTGGCCATCTGCGTTCAAATAAGATAATGCTTCTAGAATCTGATCGGAGCCGCAAACCTCGTGTCGTCTTCTTCTCGGTCAAGCCCTTGAAGAAGCCGAATTGCGCAAGTGGACTTTTGGATTCACTTCCTATTGATTGCCACTGCCCAGTACTCTCCATCTCCGACGCAAAGCCTGCCAGACTACCCCTCCTGCTATGGGTCATGTCGGAAAAGCACTCGGATGCCCGCCGAGAAGCTGCAGGAGAAGGGTAGTCGGCGCCAGCGCCGGGAGGAGGGTAAACGGGCCCCATGGTTAGCCCCTCTGACCAAGACATATAACGATTATGGGACATTATGTAAAGTAAGATAGTAGTGAGACAAAAAAGATAAAAAAAAATAAAGAAATTAGACGATATGAGAAATTACAGTAGTGTGATTAGATGGAGTTTTGGCGAAGAAAGACCGTTGCACGGCAAGGTATATGTAGTCCATCGATGACGGCGCAAAGATCGAGACTGGCATATGTTCCTATTGCCCTTGACGTTCATGCATCACCGCCAACGGCCGGCAGGCAAAAGCCCCGTGGCGCACGTGAGAGAAAATCATGCTGCCATGAACAGATCTTGCCTCGACAAGACCTGTTTCGCGCCCACAGCAAGGCAATGTCCTAAGGAAAGTAACGGTGCGGAGAAGAGCATTGCAGCGGAGCCAATGAGGGACTGGAGCGAGGCATATGCCAAGCCGGTGAATGTGTTACAACGCAAATACAAAACGAACTCGACTTCAAACATGGAGCAATTAAAGCGAAAGAAAGAGGCCAAGAAGATAGCGCGAACTTACCACTGCCATTTTGGTAATTCCCATCCATTTCAGAGGGATCTGACTTGATAGTAGCCATGCTATGCAGGTTGCATTGATCAACGAGCACACCCGAGGACTAAACAACGGTCCTCACGGACGCTCTGGTCGTAGAAAGCTGTTGGTCTGAGGTTTCTACTAGACTTTGCACATGTTAGTCGACGCCCGAAGACCCCTGTGCACATCCGAAACGTACTGATCCGCTGAGGATCCCACGAACAACGGTCCGAAGCTTGGTAGCTGCGAGCTGGACGATTGCGCCGATACGTGCAGCGAAAGCTCGATAGTATGGATATCTGGACTAGCTACACATAGATGAGCTCTTCTGGCGATTTGTGTGGCTACAGCAGAGAGCTGGTGGGAAGCGCAAAGGGCGAGGGCGATTGAGACGCGAGATGGTGCTGTTCGCGTCGCAGATCCGGGGTCGAAGAGTACCACGGCGGAGAGAACGGGATGCGGCAAAAGGGTCGCTTAAAGGAAAAGCTCTTACACTTACAGTGCGATATTTAGCAACATTCAAGCAGTATATGGTTCTCGAGTAATGCGGAGTGGGACGTGGTCATCGATCGGAGCCCAGCACAGCCCCAAGTGGACGATTTGGAATATCGCCTGGTAATAAGGCGAACGTTGAAGCACAAAGGTCGTGTGGTGCGCGGAACGAGCCGGACAAGCAGCCTATGACGGCTCGGCGAGTGTGATCCGGACTGATCTTGTCGCCTCGTTCCAAGGTTGGTGTTGACAAACCGATCTGCTGCGGCTCTGCGGTCTAGAGCTGAGGCTGGATGCCTGCCATGGATAATCCACCACGCCGACGGGACCTAAAAGCAGACGGCAGAAACACTGGGTGCAGAGCGAAGATTTTGACGAAGTAAGGTCGCTCAATAGCCCGCAAGAAGCCTACTTTGATATGTTTGCGACTGCTGAGGTGATGCTGACGGACGAGATGATTTGCCTCCGCGGCGTCTGCGCTGGTAGGACGATCTTGCTCATGACTGGCCAGACTAGCGGGGGAAACGACGAGGCTCACGGCCCGACAGAATTCGGAGACGCCTCCATTCCGCGTTCTAGGTCACTTGCTGATTACTGAACCAACGCACATGGTAAACCAATCTGCTGTTTGCGTCTGTTGGTCAAGGACGTACGGACAGCGTTCCGTCAATGGCAGTAGATTTGCCTATACCTATACGATGCCTAGGTACCTTCGGTTTCGGATCGCAACCGAAGACCGTAAATGCGACGCGCCGCACGACAGCCACAGCACTAGCATGGAACTCCACAGGGTTTACTAAGACAGACAGCTTCTGTTCGACCTCAACGTACGGACGGCTTCCACGCTATCATATAGATTGCTGTATATCACCTCCCTTTTTCAGCTTTGCGTCTGGAATCAGACAGCAGGTCAGTTCATTAAAGTTCTCGACTGGTGCATTTATGCAGCCACACTGAAAAGGAGAGATTTAGTATGGGCATACTCTTGCGAAAGCCACTCGATGACTACAGGGTGTCATTTAGTTCTAGTGATCTGCTATATTCCCCACGTCACATGTAACGCTCTACGGCTTGTTGCCGAGGATGTCCTCGATCTGCTTCATCAGGTCATCTGTCAACTTGGGCAAGAGCTTCATAGCGCCACAGTTGTCGACAATCTGCTCTGGCTTCGTTGCGCCCAAGATGACGGTCGAAACGTTAGGGTTCTTTGCACACCAGGCCAGGGCCAGCTGGGTCGTGTTTCCTCCCAGTGATTCAGCGATCTTGGTCAGCTCCTTGACCTTCTTGATCTTGCTCTGGCCCACATCGCTCTTCAGAGCCTCGATCTTTGACTTCATCATGTCTGAGTTGTTTGCAAAGCGCGAACCTTCTGGGATGCCATCGTTCTGGATGATAACATTAGTATTGTTGCTGGCGAATTGGCGCTTTAGCCACTCACGTATTTGCCAGTCAGCATGCCAGAGTCCAGTGGCGACCAGATAGTCGTACCATACTGGTACTTTTCGAACAACGGAGCATACTCCTTCTCGAAGCGCTCGCGGTGGAAAGCGTTGTATTGCGGTTGCTCGGCGGTTGGGGGAATCAGGTTGTACTTCTCCGCGATGTCATGAGCCTCCTGAATCTGATCCGCAGACCATTCGCTGGTGCCCCAGTACTAAAGACATGGTGTCAGAACGCATAGGCTACTTTTCGTTTTTAGAGCTACTCACGTAAGCCAGGTTCATGTGGATCGTTTGAGTGAAGGCTTCCACAATCTCCCTCATTGGAACATCTGGGTCGTGCCTGTGTGCGAAGACAATGTCGACGTATGGCGTCTGGAGCCTGGCCAGAGAGCTCTTCAGGCCCTCGATGATATGCTTCTTTGATAGTCCCCTTTAACAAGTCAGCTATCATATAGATGCGATGCGCATTCCAATCTACCTTGTGTTGGGCTCTTTGCGAGACGTTCCAAAGAAAACCTGTTTGCTGTGTCAGTTACTAGCATTCATAATGTGTAAGTCTTGCCGTATCCTACCTTCGTCGTGAGCACGACCTCATCACGGGGCCAAGCCAATTCCTTCAGGGCCTGACCCATTTCGATCTCGCATTGGCCAGCCGCGTACACTTCGGCAGTGTCGAACGTGTTGATACCATGGTCCCAAGCTGCTTGCATGCAGTCCTTGACAATGGAGCCTTTTTGAGTTCCACCGTAGGTCAACCATCCTCCTAGAGAGAGAACGGACACCTTGAGGCCTGCAGAACCGAGTCTTCGGAACTGCCTAATGTACAAAGTCAGTATATTGGCTCGGGCGTTGCCCGCATTCCACGGAGGCTACGTACATGTCCTTGGGGTCAAACTTGGTCTCGACGGCAGGCATATTGAATGGTATTGGAATGAATATCTCTGATGTGAGAAATCAATCGAATTGGGTTTGAATGGCAGGATTGACGGCTACGGAATGAGGGGCAACCTATATGAATATGTTTGGTGGGGCAGTTGTGTGTTTTGTAATCGACGTCATGAAGCCGCTATTATCCCCGCGGCTCCTCCACGCGGCGCTTCTGCCTGAACAACCAAACATCTCGAAATCGATATTCTTCAATTCTGAGAGATACCACAAGTTTACGAGCTTCACAAGAGTTAATGCGCAGCTATTTTTGGACGAATATGCAGTTTTCCATGAATGCATTTGACGATTGGCGGAGAGTACTGTATCGAGGTGAATAACCCTTGTGCATTCTCTCGAACGCATAAAGAAGCTGAATGTCCCGCGATTCGTCACTGGAGACCTGGACTTCACGCGACCAATCCTCAACTGGGGGCTTTAACAGGGAGCAGAAGGCAAATATCATGGCAACGGGAGGCCTTAGGCGGGGTACGCGTTTTGCATTTCCCGGCTTTCCTCTCCCTTCCTGTGGGCAGCGGCATCACCGAGCACAAGGCCAGCACCTTGCAGCCAACGGCGAGGCGCTCAAGCCGACCCCACGAATCTCGACCCTGTCAGCCTCATCTGATTTGACAGATGCGATTGGGTGTTGGCAAAAGCTTAAAGTGTTTAACACAAAGGCGTGTTTCGAAACGTGGATGTCGCAGAGTAACAGCCGCCCCTGAGGCATCCGGCCACTCACAGCTGCGACGCGTGTCATCACGTGAAGCGCTACGGACAAACATTTCATCACGATTGGCAGGCGATCAACCTAGACAGCCAACAGCTGAAGCTGTAAGCAGATCGCTCGGCCCCTTGACGGGCCACGCAACATTGTACTATGGAATGCAATGCGCGTAGCCATATAATCATAAGGCTTGTGCCTCCCCTTCATTTTGACAAAGCGTTCATTCACTTTACTCGCTACCCACATTCATTGACTTGTCATTCCTGGTGAATATCTCAGCTCGGTCTGAGACCTTATACTTTTGTCACCTTTTTGATGCCCATTAAAGAGCTTGTGCTTGTTTCTTCCCTGCTTCTCTTCTTGTCATACAAACTTTCGAGATTCCCATACAAGCCTAGTCAAGCTACTCCATTCCGATACCAATCGAATCGATCCTCAACACACCAAAACGCAACATGTTCTTCCAAAAAGCTCTCCTGGCAAGCGCCCTCGCTGTATGTGCCATCTCTGCACCTTTGCCCGACTGCGACGAACCGCAGTCTTCCACCCTCAACGTACCACAACAACCCAAAGCTCCAGCAGCTCCAACAACTCCAGCTCCAGGAACCCTGACTGCCGAGAAGTTCATCCAAATCGCACCAGCTACAGCATCATGTAGTGGCGGTGACTTCGCAGCCGAATGCGCAGACGCAGTCCGCGCTACAGCCGCCATCAACAAAGCCTTCTCCACCTACAAGATCACAGAAAAGGGAGAGAAAGCCGCTCTCGTCGCATATATGCTCTTCGAGAGCGGAAACTTCAAGTACAACCGCAACCACTTTCCCGCGCCCGGACGCCCTGGACAGGGAACCCGCATGATGGCGTAAGTACCCCCCCTCTTCCATTCTTAACGATACTAACAAACCCTAGTATGCCTCCTTTCGTTTCTAAATACGCCACCGCCGTAGCCGGCGCAGCAGCCGTCAGAACCGCAGAAGCTCAGGGCCCTGACGCCGTTCTCGCCCTTGTGACCAGCGACGACGAGAAGAGCTTTGGAATGGCGCCGTGGTTCTTGACCGCGACGTGCACGCCTGAAGTCCGCGCCGGCCTTGTCGCTGAGACGACGGAGGGATGGCACAACTTCTTGACGCAGTGCGTTGGAACAACTGCGGCGCCTGAGCGCGATGCGCCTTGGATCGCAGCCAAGCAGGTTATCAATGGATAGAGTGTGTGTGCGGGGAGATCGTTCGGGTGATGATTTTCTCGACGGTCGGGGGTGAGTGTTACATATTCTAGTATGCTTGAGGTAGCACGCGAAATGCGTATTGTAAATTCTATTGCTTCACTTTGTGAGCATGTTTGGTTTGAGATCGTGGTGATGCAGACATTATTGATATTATTCTTCGCGCGCGTGCTGCAATGTCTCTCGCTCGTCGTCTGCTTAGTCCTCCCACTTCACGATGCCATCCTCGGCAAAAGCAGCCATGTCATCATAGCTTATCAACTCTCCACACTCGGGGCAATTACAGTGATCCCACCCCTGAGCTGTAACGCATCGTTCAATGTGTGACTTGAGGCACTGAACACAGGTCGCAGGCTCGTGCCAGCAGTTGCCAGATATTTGATGGTTGATAAATGCCGAGAGATCTTGAGAAGTCTTGCAGATGATGCAAGCTCGTTCCAAAGATGGCGTGGCCCCTCTGCGCGACGTAGGCCGGGGACTCGTCGGTGCGTGCGTCGGCGTATGGGGCGGTGGGGCGAGGGTAGTGGGCGATGGCATACCGAGACTGCTCTTGCGGGAGTGCGACTGCATGGATTCAGGGCGCCTTCTCTTAAAATTGTCAATCGACAATCGCGATCGAATTCCTTTCTTTGGTGACAGTGAATTGTCGCGATGCTCTTGGGACGACACTGTTGGGCTGAGTGGATCATCTGCCCAAGGTGCAAATGGCGGTGGCAGACTCTGGTCTAACATAGTGTGCTTAAATTCGAGGGGTGAGTGTGTCGGTGTTGGAAGGAGGTTCACACCAAGAGTCGATCCTCTCGATGGTGGTACTGGGGACCGTTTGACCTCGCCTTGGTATCTCGTCAAATTATCTTCTGTAAGATTCATTCGGCGAAGAGCCTCCATGGTCGTTTCTGGTGTTGGTGGATGCTGAGTGTTGCCAGAAGACCGTCTACTCGTAGTGAACTTCTTGATCGACTCTGGGATCGCTGACCACCTCTTTTTTGGCTTCTTTTCGTCATCGTTCCTGCTATTATCAAAGCCATCCAGGATTGCGCGAACTGGGAAGGACGGCGAGGGAGGGCCGACTTCACACTCAGTTAAACGATTGTAGGTCGCGTCATGCTGTGCCTGTGTTGCTGTTGGACCCGCCTCTGAAATTGGCCGTGAAAAGTTGGGGTAACTATTGTTACGTAGTCCTCTCGACGATGCGATCTTACTCTTCCTGCGTTCGCGATGGTGGTAGGTCGCGAAGGATGTTGGACGAGGGCGTGAGTCGTTCAGATGAGGGCCACCGAGTGGAGAATAGCTGCCGTCCCTTGACATTGCGCTGGGCGGTTGATACGAAGCTGGCCGTCCTCTCTGGCCATCTGTCCATTGTTGCTGTGGCTGTTGAACTGGCCATGTCTGTGGATGCGAAAATTGCGGCATTGAGCCTGAGCTACTGCTGCTGGACGAGAAGCTACTCCTGTGCATGCTTGGACTAGCCGGCTGTTGAGAATCGGGCCGACGATAGCTGTTAGGATTCATGGTAGATGGCGACGCGGTCCATTCAGGTGTCAGCAAATGTTGCGAGGTATAGGAAACTGGACGCAAACTCGTGAGCGGTCCAGGACGTTGCTTGTTGAACGAAACATCCAGTTTTGCCTTGGGCTCGAGTGAGTTTCGTACGGCATCCTCGGATCTAAATGTGGGTCGGTCGGCCCAATGCTCCAGCAGATGCGCGTCCTTGTTGTCAACGTTTCTGCCGTCAACGACCGCACCAGGTCTCTTCTCGAAGTCTTCCTCCTCCTCTTTTTCTGATTCGATGTCTGATACATCCTGGTGGGCGTAGAAAGGTCGTTCTAACCATTTTGTGGTCTTTGACTGTGCACGATGTAATCCATTTGACTTTTCTTCCGTGTCAGCGATCAGCCCCAGCATACGCTGGGCTTTAGCGGAATCTCTTGTTATTGGGCGTGGATGTCGTAGTAACGGGTGGACATCGTGGCTGGATACTGGCGCCACAGCCGTCATGTTAGCGAACTACTCCCGGATGGAGCGAACGTGGAAAGAAAAGAAGGCGAGACGTGGGAAGCGAGCGTGAGATAAACACAGCACGAGCGAAATAACAGTGGACGGCGATCAGTCGCAGAAAAACATGGGAACGGTCCTAATTGTCAGCGGTTGCGATACGATGATGCCGCGAACGTACCGAGCCCCAGTAGTGTAACCCAAGATAGCCCACAGCAGCACAGCATACGCAAACACAACGATCAATCGTTTCATGCCCTTGCTTAAGTGCGTAGATTATCCTCAGTTCGCCTAGCACAACGTGCGCCTCCGATAATTCGTTTTCCAGGTCGTCATACGAGGCGCACCATGGATACGCAATCGTAATCGGAAGTTTGGTGGGTTGCCTCCGCTCGTGAGGTCTAAGAATAGTGGTTGTCTAGGCATGCATTGGGCCTGGCTTGGGAAGACCCATGCAAAATGCCTCCAGTTGTGGCGATTAGAGTCACGTTAGCAGGTTAACGATCTCACGATTACAGGGATGCGCGCTTCTCTGATTGTGAAGTGCGGAGCTGACGCAGCAGCTAGAAATGCTGACGCCCGAATTCTTCAAAGTTTGTCTGCCCTTATAAACGAAAACGTCGTCTTCGCAACAAGACCCACTGGCAGAAGCAGATCGGACCGGCCAGCATCAACCATTCCGGTTGCAAAACACCGTTGCTCCGGTGTCTTGGTTGCTGAGACGACGTGTAGTACACAAGAACTCCGCTGCGTGGAATGAGACTGACGATGGCCCCAGGGAGCTGGAAAGCCGTTCTGCCGGATCGTCTCCTCCACAGGTAATGCCCCGTCAGCAATGCCGGTGAACTGTCTTGGCTTTCTCTCATGTGTCCCTCGCCCAGGCTGGGTCTTGCATACCTTGACAGAAGAGCAATGCCCAGTGGAACAAGGCGGAGTGTCTTGTGCAAGTGGGACACTGGGTGAATATAATTGGTAGTGATCGTTCTGCAGACGCCGAAATACCCTGTGGAGATCCAGTTTACTGAGGTTTTCAGCCTCGTCCTCGACATGCCTGCGTTTGGCCATTAAAGACGCCCTGGCGGGTAAGTGAACTGCAACAGGGTGCAGACGAGGCTCAGTCGATGAGCCACACGGCGTATCATTTCAGTTTGGTGTAATGCCGCGGGGGACATAATCAGCGGGCAGTGCTGTGAACTCGTCTTATTGTGCGCCATCACGTGCAATGTAAGCAGAGGTCTTCGCGTCAAGCCCTTGACAAAGTGTCCATCAAACGTCAGCGCGCGACACGTGACGGATCGGATGCACCAGTCCCAGACAGGCTAGCAGCATGGTGATTCTTGGCACTCATGAAGAATCGCCCTGCTCAGCACGACGGCCATCGCCAAACCAACCACAACCGTCCAACAACCTGCAGCAAAATGGCCGGCCCGCGCGCAGGCAAGAGGTCACAGGCCAACAGCTCCGGCGATGGAGACACGTCCAACAACAAGCAGTCTCTCATGGAGGCGTCCGACAAGGAGCTCTACAGCAACGGCGCTGACAAATTTTCGGGCTACAATTCTTCCATTGCTGTCCAAGACCAGGATGATGACATGGAGGGCGTAGAGCTCAACGGGCGCCGGCTCACCGGACAGTACACAGCTTCCAAGGAGATACTCAATGAGTATGCGCATGGCGACACGGCCGAGGCGGACATCCTCGACAGCCGCGAGAAGCAGGCCCAGATCGCATCGCGCGAGACCGACTACCAGCGCCGACGATTCGATCGCGCACTGTCGCCCGACCGTGCAGACCCATTTGCAAAGGATGGTCAAGAGGGCGGACTCTCCTACAAGGAGATTATGAAGGAGCGGGACTTCGAGCGCGAGGAGGCGCGTGTGCGCCAGCTAATCGATCAAAAGGAGCGATCAGGAGGCAACGAAGTGCTCGACCACAAGCCGACCCTCAAGGACAGCGCGGATGCTACACCGGTCAATGGCGACAAAACCCCTCCCATGGAGCCAAAGAAGCGCAAGAGGCGCAGGTGGGACGAGAGCGCGCCAGAGGGTGCGCCGGCTGTCAAGGAGGAGGACAACGAAGAAGCCAAGGAAGAAGTCAAGGAAGCACCGGAGCCTACTAAGAAGCGCTCGCGATGGTCAACGGCAGCAGTGTCACCCGCGTCACCAGCTCCAGAGCAGAAGGCCCCCGAAGCCGCAGCTCCCGCGCGATCACGATGGGACACAGCTGTGGTGGCTCCCTCGGGCGGAGCGACACCAGCTCCCTCCACGAACGGCTCCCGATCAGGCAATTTGCCCCCTGTTGCTTTTGGTACAGATATCTCCAACAGGAATGCGCCCTTGTCGGATGAGCAGCTTGACCTGATGCTGCCCGGCGAGAAGGACGGTTACAAAGTGCTCGAAGCTCCCCCGGGCTACGAGCCAGTACGACGGCCAGTCGGCATGCCTGCACTCCCTACAGGCTACCAGGGTTTCTTGATCCCCGAAGCCGACAACAGCCTGGCTGCCATGGGCAAGCAGTTGCCAACCGAGATTCCTGGCGTGGGCGACCTACAGTTCTTCAAGACCGAGGACATGAAGTACTTCGGCAAGCTCACAGATGGTGCGGACGAGAACGACATGAGCGTCGAGGAACTCAAGGAGCGCAAGATCATGCGTCTTCTGCTCAAAGTCAAGAACGGAACGCCGCCTATGCGAAAGACAGCTCTTCGACAGCTTACAGACAACGCTCGCCAGTTTGGTGCCAGCGCTCTCTTCAACCAGATTCTTCCCTTGTTGATGGAGCGCAGCCTCGAGGACCAGGAGCGACATTTGCTTGTCAAAGTCATCGATCGTGTTCTCTACAAGCTGGACGACCTCGTTCGACCGTACGTCCATAAGATCCTGGTCGTCATTGAGCCTCTCCTTATCGACCAAGACTACTACGCACGTGTAGAAGGTCGCGAAATCATTTCCAACCTTTCCAAAGCAGCCGGTCTAGCACACATGATCAGTACCATGCGACCAGATCTCGATCACCAGGACGAATACGTACGGAACACTACGGCACGAGCCTTCGCAGTCGTCGCATCCGCCCTCGGTATACCAGCACTTCTTCCTTTCCTTCGAGCTGTTTGTCGATCCAAGAAGTCATGGAATGCTCGTCACACCGGTGTCAAGATTGTCCAGCAGATTCCCATCTTGATGGGATGTGCTATTCTACCACATTTGAAGGGTCTGGTCGATTGCATCGGCGAGAACCTCAACGACGAACAGCCAAAGGTCCGCATGGTCACCGCACTTGCGCTTGCTTCACTCGCAGAGGCTGCAAGCCCTTACGGTATCGAGTCATTCGATGACATCCTCAACCCTCTTTGGACTGGAGCCCGACGCCAACGTGGCAAGGCTCTCGCCGCGTTCTTGAAGGCGGTCGGCTACGTCATCCCCCTCATGGACGAGGAATACTCAAACTACTACACGAGCCAGGTCATGGAGATTGTTATTCGAGAGTTCCAGTCTCCAGATGAAGAGATGAAGAAGGTCGTGTTGAAGGTAGTCTCACAGTGTTCGAACACAGCAGGTGTAACTCCTGTCTACCTGAAGGACAATGTCCTGCCAGAGTTCTTCAAGCACTTTTGGGTACGACGAATGGCTCTTGACAAGCGCCAATACCGCCAGGTTGTTGACACGACAGTCGATCTTGCGCAGAAGGCCGGTGTCTCCGAGATCGTCGGTCGCATTGTTAATAATATGAAAGACGAAAACGAGGCATACCGTAAGATGACCGTTGAGACCGTCGACAAGGTCATCAGCACACTCGGCGCCCACGACGTCGACCAGCGTCTCGAAGAGCAACTCATTGACGGTGTTCTCGTCGCTTTCCAGGACCAAACTATCGAAGATCCGATCGTCATTGATGGTTTCGCTACTGTCGTCAACGCACTCGGCGAACGCACCAAGACCTACCTCCCACAGATCGTGGCTACTGTGCTTGCGCGCTTGAACAACAAGTCTGCTACAGTTCGCCAGCAAGCAGCAGATCTCATCTCGCGAATCACCTTTGTCATGCAGAAGTGCGACGAGGACCCGCAGCTGATCAAGCTCGCGCAGGCACTTTACGAGTACCTGGGTGAAGAGTATCCTGAGGTGCTTGGATCCATCTTGGGCGCTCTTCGTGCCATCGTCACAGTCGTTGGTCTCCACGCCATGCAGCCGCCTATCAAGGATCTGCTGCCTAGGCTCACACCCATTCTTCGTAACCGACATGAGAAGGTGCAGGAGAACACCATCGACTTAGTCGGCCGTATCGCTGATCGTGGCGCCAACTATGTCAACCCCCGAGAGTGGATGCGAATCTGCTTCGAACTACTTGACATGCTCAAGGCACACAAGAAGGGCATTCGACGTGCTGCCAATAACACCTTCGGTTACATCGCCAAAGCTATCGGTCCTCAGGATGTCTTAGCAACTCTTCTCGGCAACCTTCGCGTCCAAGAGCGTCAGTCCCGTGTCTGTACCGCCGTCGCCATTGGTATCGTCGCTGAAACCTGTGCGCCGTTCACTGTCCTCCCAGCTCTGATGAACGAATACCGCGTGCCTGAGCTGAACGTCCAGAACGGTGTGCTCAAGTCACTGTCCTTCATGTTCGAGTACATTGGCGAGATGGCAAGGGACTATGTCTATGCTATCACTCCCCTTCTCGAGGACGCCCTCATCGACCGAGACCAGGTCCATCGCCAGACTGCCGCTTCAGTCGTCAAGCACGTTGCCCTAGGCTGTGTCGGTCTCGACTGCGAGGATGCCATGATCCATCTGCTGAACCTGCTGTGGCCAAACTTGTTCGAGACCAGCCCGCACGTCATCGACCGAATAGTCGAGGCTATCGAAGGCGTCCGCAACGCCGTCGGTACCCCGCTGGTTCTCAATTACCTCTGGGCCGGTCTGTTCCATCCCGCTCGCAAGGTCCGACAGCCGTACTGGCGCATCTACAACGATGCCTACGTCCAGTCCGCCGACTCGATGACACCCGCTTACCCGATGTTTGAGGAGGAGAACCTGAGGAGGCATGAACTGGATATATTCATCTAAGCGTAAGCTATAACCCCAGTGCCGCAGGTCTCGTCAACCTGTTTTCCTTTCTCTCTTCATTCCCCCCCTTTCATCTCGTGTATCATAGTTAAGCGCATGGGATAGCTTGGCAACGGCGTTATGGTTGGATCTCATAGGACTTGCAGGATGGCATCATTGCGAGCTCGGAATCGAAAGACGAGATCTTGGCCGTTACGGTAATCAGAAAAACAATCTGTAATTTTTTTACAAGCTGATCTCCCTTAGGCTTCGTGACGTGCACCATACCCTTTATCGTTGTTACCTCCTCGGATATTTCTGAGGTAAGTCTCTACTTACGGTTGCTCTGTGTGCTGAACTCGTAAAGCCGCCCCATACCGTTTCATATGCATCACACTATTCCCGTGAGACAATGTTTGTACAGCTTGTTTTTGTGACATGTTTGTTGATCTTGTTGATCCTGTGAAGGTAAGTGGGGGTCATGCCTGCCGTAATTGACAGCCCGACCAGTGTGACACTCAACGTCAATCCACACATCACTATCATTGTCGGGACTTGTAAGCAGAGTACTCTCCATAATGAATAGGTGTGTCTCTGCGCCAGATGATGCCAGGACACCTTGATCTGATATCACCCAAAGTCATCAGTGATTAACCATAGTCCTAACTCTATAATGAATGCATCATATCCCCCAAACCCTGATAAGCCATGCGGCCATCTGGTGAAATGATAACCATACAATATAGTATAGCTGTTATGGAGCCTTGTGGCCATGTGTTCCGACCCCCGGTCGCCTCCTGGAAACAGAGCAGGCCTTGCTGACGACAGAGTTCAACACCGAACGCCACCCACGAACAATGAACCGTCCCAAACTTTTGGCTGAAAGCTACAACTTCTGTTGGCCTTCCAAGCCCACTCCTCCAACGCCCCAACGCCCAGCCAGAAGACACTCAGTCCACTTTCTTCACCCTTTTCCCCTCCGCAATGATCCTCGCCTTCAGGCCGTTGAGGAACTCAAGCTACACACAAGTCAGCATATGAATCACTCATTGAAACCACGCACATGCTTACTTGTTCCGTAGGACCCCAAGCCGTAACTTTAAAACTACCCGCCTTCTTATCCTTCACCCTAATATGAAACGCCCTCTCATCGAACACCAACACCCCCAACCCCTTCAACCGATCCCCCCGATCAATCCCCACCACCCAACCCCCGGCATCATTCCAAACATTGCCCACCGCCTTCTTTGGGGTCTCATTGCTACTCACATGCGCGAAGCTCAGGTGTTGCAAACTCCGTGCTTCAGCGAGCAGGTGGAACATGGTGCGCGCAGACTGAGATACGTATATTTCGCAGCGCAGAGAGCGGAGGAGTGCGCGGTTGCGCGATATGCGCAGCAGGAAGTCGCCGGCGACTTGTGTGCCAGGGAAAGTGAAGGGTTGGGTGTAGAGGATGGGGGCGACTTCGGTGTGGATTTGCTGGCATGTGCGGAGGAGGGCGAGTTTATACGGGGAGTGGTAGGTTGGGGACCACACGGTGCGGGTGCTGCCTTTCATGGCGATGGGAATAGCGGGGTCCGAGTGTGTGGGGATCAGGGCGTAAATCGTGGTGCGGATGTGTAAGGGGAGAGCGAGGAAGCGGAAGGGGGTTTCTTGGCAGATTAGGAGGGCGAGGTGATTGGTGTAGGGGCCGGTGGGGAGGACGGTGGATTTGAGGAGGCTGAAGGGGAGGGGGGAGGAGAGTTGGAGGATGTAGGTCCAGGCTTGGGAGGATTTGTCGAGCCGTATGGTGTCAGTTCATGTTTCCTATATGCTCGAGGCTCTTCAGCCGTGCTGAACGACTTACGATAGCTCTACCGTCTGGTGCCATATATGAGCAGTCCACAACGACACCATCATCCTTCTCCATAGGTGTCTGCAGAAGCTTCGTCACTTCGGCGAACCTGTTGAATGCAGGCTTCTTGCGAGGTGCTCTTGGTGTTCGAGGAGGATTGTAAGTACGATTAGGTGTTTTTGAAATCTGGACTCCGTTGTTGTCTTCTTCCTTCACGTCGCTGAGCCTGTGCGACCGAATAGCGGATTTGGTGTGTTTACCGCTGATGACTGTGACTTCGCGTCTGAAACGATCTGATGCTTTCCATCGATTTTGGCGCTTAATTTTGTGTTGCCTTTTGCATTTGGAGCTGTTACAGTGCTGGGTATGTCGTTTGAGAGATCCTCGGGCTTGATCTTCCTTACTGGCGTGTTCTTGCCCTACACAGTAGCTATGGGTGGCATCTTTGTCGCTCTGCAGTCTTTATTCGAAAGCCTGGATATCTTTAAATCCTGGAATTTCAGGTGGTTGCAAGAACAATAGTGTTGGCGTGTTTGTGCTATGAAGGTATCAAAGCGTGGCTGTTGTCGGCTGTATATGGTTGCGTGACGCCTCAGCCAGTGTGGGTGATAGAACGGGCGTGAATGCTGTGCTCCTACTGAGATCTAATATGAGCACACGACTGGAGCCAGTCCGTGCTAAGGTGAGGTAGGATTTCAAGAGACTTGTAGGCTATAGTGAGATTAAAATGTATTGCAAGAAGCGGGAGCAGGATGATCAAGGCGAGAGAATAATTCCCTTGCCACAGAGAAGTTCCGGAATACCCTCAGCGAGTTCAAAGAAAGTAAGAGAAGCACAATGATACTTTTGTGTGCAAGCAATCAATAAATGGTGGTGTGTACGGTACTCTCATTTGGCATGTTTACCCAGTGCAGGTTTCTCTGGCTCCATATCATGCTTTAATTGGGTATACACTCAGAAGATCTGAAGATCAGAAGCATTCCGAGGTATTGTAGGTGACCTGAACCGGCATCTTGACTTGCTCCTCCTGTGAAATGAACAGTCCTTGTAGACCTCCGATAGATGGAATAGACAAGAAAACTACAGAACGATTGTGACTCTGAACTCAATCCTATAAACGACTGTGAGCAATATTAGCTCTGAGAATGATACACCGGAGAAGATGGTGTAGACAAAGGTCAATCGAAATGTCAATGTTAACCACAGCCGAGACTGGCCCGCAATCCCCGCCCCATCGCCGAATATCAAGCTCCACGAAAGCTCCCCCAAGCTCCAAACACCACCAATTCGCGTCCCCTCCCCACTCCACCACAGCGCAAAACACGCCCATACCTGCGCGTCACTCCCTCCAAATCGCCTACCCGCCCCCATCCCCCTCAAAATGTCCGAACCCTCCCCCAACCCCGAGCAACAAATCCTCGAAGAATCCACCTCCACCTACACCCCTCTCGCAAACGGCACGCCCCTCCCCGCAGACATAGAAATGGCCGACTCGGCACCAACTCCAGCGCCGGAAGTAACTTCTCCCCTCCCTTCAAATCTCGCACATTCTGACGCTGTGACAGCAACCCACCCCCGCCGTGCAAACCGCGCCACCTACGCCCGCACCCGTCGAGCAACGTCCAGTGCCGCCAGTCTCGTCGCGCAATAGTCCACACCCAACGGCGCAGGCGCCTACCCAGCCGATTCCGCATGGGAGCCCGACGAGGGTGTATTTGAATCAGTATGTCACGCCGCATTTGCTCGAGGCGATGAAACATTTGGCGACGACGGAGCCGGATAAGCCGCTTAGGTTCTTGAGCGAGTTTTTGGCACAGAAGAGTGCTGAGTTGGAGGGGTGAGGATGGGAAGAGGCAATGGCATGTAGGGGCAGAGTATGGCAGAGTGCTGTGCAGAAGAGTGAGTGCTGTAATGGACAAGGCGCATAACAGGCGTTTAAAAGCATCAAGCATCAGTAGGAAAGGTTCGGGAAGATACCCAATTCAGCGACATCACGGTCACACAACCCCAAGAGCACAAGTTGCAAGTTCTTTTCATGTATTGAATTTAGATGTAATGCTTTTTGATTCATTCCAGATCGTGACCTGCTAGGTATCCGTGAAGCATCCATGCCCGTAAAACTCCTTTCAGATGTTTCTCTTTCACCATGACCACCCACTCGCGACCAAAGCGCGCTTATGCGACCAGGGTAGAGGCAGTGGCGCTCTCGTACCTCCAGGTAGGGGGGAGGACACCGACGGTCTTGTAGTAGCGGGAGAGACGGTGGATACGGGACTCAATGAGAATGAGGCGGCTGAGCAATGTTAGTGACAATTTCTTCGTTGAAGGCGTGGCAGCAACGTACAACTTTCCGTCACGGTCCTTGCGGTTGGTGGAGAGGTGCTTGCGGACGGCAACAGCCTTCTTGATGAGCATGTAGAGGTCCTCTGGGATCTCTGGGGCGAGACCTAATGGCACAATGTCAGCTTTGCACCGACAGAGGCAGATTTGTATAGCGCGGCAGGTGCACAATGGCAGAGCTGCTGTCGACGTGCGCTTCAGCTGGGGCAGGCTATCGTACCGTTGGACTTGAGGATACGGAGGATCTTGTTTCCGGTAACGACTGCGATCTGTTAGCGTGCGCAATTCGTAGATTCAGCGTCGCAGAACTTACCCTTGGTCTGGGCGATACCGTGAGAGTCACGAAGGATCTCACCAATCTGGGAGGGAGTGGCTCCCTTCTTCGCGAGCTTCTGGATCTGCTCGACGACCTGCTCGGGAGTGGTCTTGAGCCACGCAGGCGGGCTGCGGGAGTAAGGGATGGCAGAGGCTGATATGCCCTTTCCGTTGCTGTGAAGACGACCCATCTTGAAGGATTGTACTGACGGAGACCTGGTCGATTAGTACGTTGGCGAAGTGGTGGGCTGAAGAGTCGTTCAAAGTTCAATCGCGAGAGTCGAAAATGGCCTCGCCTATTGTGGCGCACGGACGTGGTCAGTGCTCGGCAAAGCGCGAGCCCATAAAAAAGTTCGGCGCCTGCAATCCTCCAACCTCCAACCTCGCCAGTCGAGAAAATGATTCTGTCAAGACCTCGACAGCGCGTCTCTACGCTGTCGCAGTTCAATTAGCTGCAGATGCGTATGCGCTGATGTTTTGCTCACCCAGGAGTAGTTTTTCCATCGTGACTGCAACTTCCTCATGGTACGTTCTATCTCTTAGCCTCACCTACTACCCGCATAAGGATGAATCTTCCATACTTATTTTCTGGTACCTCTTGTTTTAGTCTTTTATAGACGATGAACTCAACGGACATTCTGACATGCTTCGCATTCGCTTGCCTTGTTACTTGTTCTTGTTACGAGGCAATCGCTAATGGCAATCAGATTCCTCGATAAAATGGCCAGGAAGGCTCTGGAGATCGATGTTGCCTTATAACAATGCGCCTGCGTGTTCTTCGCGTGGCTCCACGTACTCGCATGTAGCATGATACAGCGTCCATAGCTATTTTGATTCTACTCCAGTAGTAATACACCGATACCAACCAAGCATATTGCATCTACTATCCACCACGAGCCTTACCTTCCATTGATCACCATCACAACATTAACATGAAGTATGCTCTACTCATCACAAGCTTTGCCATCCCATTCACCTACTGCAAAACGTCCGGCGAGCTATGTCGCGGCACAGGCGAGCGAGCACCAGACGGAAACTAGTACTGCTCGGAGGTGTGGGCCATCACCTACCGCAACATCAGCCAGGCTGGGATGTACAATCGCACAACATATGTGGATCCGAACAAAGGCATCTGCGGCCATGAAACCGTTGGATATGGAGGAACTGACGAGCTGACACCATTATTCGGCGAGGTTGTTCTCTCTGTCACATACTGGCAATGGAGTGCTAAACGAGGATACAGGTCTCGATGCACCTTCGAGGACCGATGAATGTGTCGCAGCTTGCCGTATATCAGCTTCCCGGTGACATGCATACTCTACAGAAGCGGAACACTGTCCCATTTTACAATCGACGGCGAGCGATGGAGAGGAGAAAGAGCAACACCACGGAGCCTCTCCAGAACACTGCTCGAGCCAAACCATCGCACCGACACACAGTCACGGCAACCTCTCAATCCAATAAAAAAAAACAAGGCACATCTATCACGAAGCAGGCAGACACAGCACCAGGACGGGGCTTCGTACGCAGAGCCGCTGACTGGAACCGGGTGGCCTACTATACTTCAGCATCGCCTGCGGCCGCAACAGGACTGTCCTTCCTTGCTAATCTTGGTGATCCTCGCAAATCGGGCACGTTCGACTAGTATGTCGATGCCCTTCGCCGCTGGCATACTGCTGACCTGGGTCAGTGCATTTGGCAATTCACTCAGCTATGTGTCGAGCAATGGCGGCGTTGTTGCACCAGAGAGTATGCCTTTCGACGGCACGCTGGCTACCTCTGAGCGAGAGATCGCGGTCTTCTCTGACAAAGCATGCGATCAAGACTGCCCGTACTGGCGACCGAACGCGACATCACACTTCGGCTGGACAGGCTCTTCGAAAGCCTTCTTCATAGAATTTCAGATGGATCACTACCAGAATACCGGCACTGATCAAGGAATGATCTCGGACGCCCCAGCATGGTGGTTCCTGAACGCAGCGATACCCCGAGTCCTGCAATACGGCAGCGATCGCAACAACATCCCATGTTCATGCTGGTCAACAGGCTGTGGAGAGTTTGACGCGTTCGAGGTCCTTGGCAATGGGGAGGAGCGTGCGAAGAGTACGCTGCACCGACAAGGCAATCTCGAAGGAGGCGATTCCAATTATTTCAAAAGGCCTGTGGGAAGGATGCTGAAGTTTGCGGTCATCTGGACATATCCCAACATCACGGCTTTGGTGCTCGACGACGATTTCGACTTTAGCGAATCTCTCTCTGACGACCAGATCCAACAACTCGTGTCGTACGATCCCGACAGCTGGGTGCATTCATTGTTCGCCATTGGAGACTGAGGTACGGTACGGTGGAACGCGCTATGGGCACTGCATTTCAACATTTAGCATATGATTATGTAGCAAAATATGATCAGCCTTCTAGCACCTTCATGCTGCGATGACATGTGAAAAAGCGGCCGGCATGGGCGATGCGTAAGCGAACGGTGGCAAGCCAAAAGGCTGACTCGCGGCGGCTCAGCATGTGGTTGCCCGAAAAAGTAGCCCAATGCGTAGAGTGAATCCGACCGAGGTTCGCTGCAATCCAATTTGTGAAAGCGTTCCGCGACCCGAGCGTCGTTCGCACAGCGTAATCAGCTTCTCCACACCATCTGCCACCCTCTCTCAACGCACTCGACGCCCTCAATATCGCGTCCGCAGCGTGCAGCCAAGTCCATTGTTGCCGCGGATCCGCCCATTCGACGCTGTGAACCCCCAGCGAGTCCCGCAAACTACTTCCGCTTCCGCCGATCGCCAGCCTCTTTGACGTCTGTCGCGCCTCATCGACGACATCGGCACCACAGTTTGCAGCGACTGCCATCTCGACTTTCTATCGCACGAGGGTGCAGTGAGGAGGTGCGCCCGCAGGAATGTCTTCACCATCGCCACCAAAGCCATGGGAGACGAGCGGCGGCGCGACGAGTGCCTCGGTTGGTCAGTGTTCGCAACTCGGCAACTCAGCCGTCATCATGGCTAACAACAGCGCAGGCCTCACAGGATCAAGCAGCAGCACAGCACCCGCAGGAACCTCAACGTCAAGTCCGCCACCCCTTCCATCAGTGCCTGATTCCCTTTCAACAGTCGCCAACCGCAATGCGACAAACTATTCGGGCGGCATGAACAGCCGAATGTCCCCCTATAGCAGCGGATACGGAGGCGGCTACAGCAGCTACTCGTCGCCATACTCAAGCATGGGCAGCGGCTATGGCTCCATGTATGGCGGAATGGGAGGTATGGGCGGCATGTACGGCGGCATGGGTATGGGTGGTATGGGCATGGGAATGGGAGGCATGTATGGCGGTATGGGCGGCATGGACCCGAACAACCCAGCCAGCCTGACCCAGTCGTTCAGCCAGAGCACTGCAGCAACGTTCCAGCTGATTGAAAACATTGTGGGCGCGTTCGGTGGCTTTGCGCAAATGCTGCAAAGCACATACATGGCGACACATTCGTCATTCTTTGGTACGTTCAAGCCACTGTTTTGAGTCCTCCAAGCTAATGTGCAATAGCCATGGTATCAGTCGCAGAGCAGTTCGGAAACCTTCGACAAACCCTCGGCTCGGTCCTCGGAATCTTCACACTCATGCGGTGGATACGGACGGCGATGGCGAAACTCACCGGACGACCACTTCCAGCAGACGCCATGGATCTGACACCTGCAAGCTTCGCTGCCTTCACTGGACGAGGTGCAGACGGATCTCCCGCGTCTGCGAAGCCCTCGAAGAAACCTTTCATCGTTTTCATGATGGCAGTTGTTGGCCTACCATACCTCATGGGCAAGCTCATCAAAGCGCTTGCCCGATCACAAGAAGAGCTCGAGAAGCAGAAAATGCTCGAGAATCCACAGGCCGGCCAGCCCATCGACCCCAACAAGCTCGAGTTCTGCCGTGCCATCTACGATTTTACACCAAACGCCAACATGCAGGGTATGGACCTTGCAGTCAAGAAGGGAGACATGGTTGCCGTGTTGAGCAAGACAGATCCAATGGGCAACGCATCAGAGTGGTGGAAGTGCCGCTCGAGAGACGGTAGGATGGGTTACCTCCCAGGCATCTACCTGGAGACCATCCAACGAAAGCAGCCCGCACAAATCACAAGCGGAAGTCAAAGCGGAAGCCCAGCAAGCAGCAGGGCGCAAACAATGACCAGCACTAGTCTTGGAAGCCGGACAGGCACAATGACTGAGAGCAAGGTACCTGAAATGGCACCAAAGGTTGAGAGCAAAGCTGGCGATATGGGTGTAGAGTCCTTCCAGAAGGGCGCATTCTACTCGTGAGCGAGACGATGCTGAAATTTCTTTCATATTATGTATGTTTCTACCCCGATACAAGCGCTGTATTTTATGCTGGGTATGGGTTGATGGTCCATGAAGACCTTGGTTTCTACACTGTTGGCTGGGAAAAGCTGTGGTGCGGCGTTCAGCGTATATCTGCGACGAGATATCACTTTGTCAATCATGCATTAGTTAATTCGAATAATGTCCAAATGTGGCAAGCACAGACTCGTACGGAAAGCCCTGGAGTGACTGACGAGCTGACACGTGCCAATGTGGCTCAGTCGCGAACTTGGGTAAAGCTGCCGCCTTACATCACTTCGGACGCAACCTCGAGACGGTGCTACGTAGCTTCCACCTCAGCGCAACCTAATCGCAATTCTCACCCAGTATTCAATTACCCTTGTCGAATCACTTCACGCCACAATCGAGCTTTACCATAGCAAGCACGTACCCTCGCTGCCGCCCTCGAACCGCCCCTCCCCCGCTATAAGAGACCAAGCGTCCATCCTACAACTCTCGAATCGCACACAACTACACCGCGTTGACTCAACCTTGGAGTTCTTTCAACTTTGGATCGCAGCTGTACTAGTCTGCAACAGAAGCTCATTCGGAGGAGTAGCAACAAAGCTCGCGATCAAGATGTTTGCTACAAAGCGCTTAGGCAAGGTATGTCTCAGACCCTCGATGTCTCTAAACCATGCTGGACGAGTATTCCATGGTCGCACCATATATCAGGCTAACATGGAATTGTAGGAGCTGCATAAGGTACCGTACCACCGCCCACGACCCTCGAGTCGCTTCTTCCTCCTCCCATGCGCATGGTCGCACTCTACACTCAAACCCATGCGGCGCAGCACAAGCAGACCAACCACTAACACCAGGACAGATGCACGACAAGCTCCCACCAGGCATAACCCTAATCCAAGCCGACGACTTCAAAACCTGGCTCGTCGACATATCCGTCGTCGACTCCAACCCACTCTACCTAAACGAAACCTACCGCCTCAAATTCGCCTTCAGCCCTCAATACCCCATCGAGGTAAATATCACCCCTGTCCTCCCCCAGTTCAACACCACACCACAAACTAACCCTACCCCCCGCCAGCCCCCAGAAGTCACCTTCGTCCGCGACGCCAACCACCCGATCCCGTGGCACCCGCACATCTACTCCAACGGCATCATCTGCCTTGACCTGCTCGACCGCTCTGGCTGGTCGCCCGTACACAATGTCGAGAGCATCTGTGTGAGCTTGCAGAGCATGCTGTCGAGTAATGAGAAGAAGGAGAGACCGGAGGGGGATGAGAATTTCGTCAGGTATAATACGCAGAGGCCGAGGGATATTAACTTTGTGTTTCATGATGATACGGTCTGAGAGGGGTGAAGGGGGATGGGGCTTGGGAGGTGGGGGACGATGCATGGCTTTTGGCGTTTGGGATTCTTCTGGGAGCATATTGGGGGGGGATGGAGTTGGGGGATGGGATGGGGGGATTATACCCTGCTCACGGTTTATGAATATGTGATATGATACTATGACTTGGCTGCAAGCTGGGCCCTGTTCTTAAAAATAGATGTGCATGATCTTTAACAAGGCTTTTGGTGTGCTTAAGTATAGACGACTCCATTCGCACCCGTGTGTAACCTACTCTGCAAACTTGCGAACTATTAACGCAACTCGAACCGCGTGATAATATAAGAGAGACATCCAGCTCGTAGGCAGCATGAATGCCGTGAACGTCCAAGGCAAGATTGTCAATTGCAACAACAATTCGTGCTCTTTGATATTAGTGCATCCGTCCGACCCTCTATAGTTTGCTTCGTATATAACAATGAGAGAATCTATCATATGAGCGGAGGTAGTGTCGAGCTTAGAGACAATGAGGAACAATTGAAATAGCGGGAGGTAGAACAAGACGCAAGGTTGAGGCTAGGATGTCAATAGCAGTCGGCCTGAAGCTACTTCGTATACACAAGGTCTTGCCATTTAATTTGAAGCACAACAATACCATAGGTATTGTGCATAGCTTTGTAGTATCAGATCATCGTCAAGATCTTGTTGACGTACCGCGATAGTGACGAGGACACGGCAGACGACAGGGGCGAGAAGGTGCAACCGGATGCAACGTTCCGAATACCCCGACGAGGACATGAGAATAGAGAAGATAATGGTAACAATGAGGGCTTTCAAAACATGTCAAACAAACAAGGCTAACGTTACTAAGCGAGGAACAAGCATCTTAATTGGGCTGCCCTTTCCGGTTAGAGCCGATTTCGCCAGACTAACAACCTTTTTTCATTTTCTGCGCTGCGCTCGCCAGCCCGCGTTAAAAGCTCCACTCCCACCACTCCTCCATACTCATTCTTCTCTTCCAGTTTCTCGTGTAGTTCCTGTCAAAAAACACACATCATGAGCGACGAAGTATACGAGGGTGCCATTGGCATCGATCTTGGTGCGCAATTTCGCAAAATAATATTACCCCACAGTGCGATCGCTAACACACACCCACAGGCACGACCTACTCTTGCGTCGCCAACTACGAGGGCACCAATGTCGAGATCAGTATGCGCCCGCCGCTCGCCCGCACGCTTTGAACGCCTTCTAACGATAATTGTCTAGTTGCCAACGAGCAGGGTTCGTTCACCACCCCCTCCTTCGTCTCATTCACGAGCGAGGAGCGTCTCATTGGTGAGGCGGCCAAGAACCAGGCTGCTATGAACCCGGAGAACACCGTCTTCGATGTCAAGTACGTCCTGGAATATTCGCTCGCCGATGAGCAGAGCGTTCGCTGACATTCACAGGCGTTTGATCGGTCGCCGATTCGAGGACGAGACCGTCACCAAGGACATCAAGTCATGGCCCTTCAAGGTCATCGACCAGGGCGGCAGCCCCATGATCGAGGTCGACTACCTCGGTGAGAAGAAGCAGTTCTCCGCCCAGGAGATCTCCGCCATGGTCCTCGTCAAGGTACGCTTAGCAATGGAATTTTTGCAGGAACCCCGCTAACGCCCCACGTAGATGAAGGAGGTTGCTGAGGTCAAGCTCGGCATGAAGGTTGAGAAGGCCGTCATCACTGTGCCCGCCTACTTCAACGACAACCAGCGTCAAGCTACCAAGGACGCCGGTGCCATTGCTGGCCTCAACGTTCTCCGTATCATCAACGAGCCTACCGCCGCAGCTATCGCTTACGGTCTCGGTTCCGGAAAGTCCGAGAAGGAGAGGAACGTCCTCATCTACGATCTCGGTGGTGGTACTTTCGATGTGTCTCTTCTGCACATTCAGGGTGGTGTCTTCACTGTCAAGGCCACCGCTGGTGACACCCATTTGGGTGGACAAGATTTCGACACCAACCTCCTTGACCACTTCAAGAAAGAGTTCACAAAGAAGACGAAGAAAGGTTAGTGGTGTGAAGTAATCCAGGATTCCGGATCAGACACTAATTCTCACGTAGACATCAGCGGCGATGCCCGTGCCCTCCGTCGTCTCCGGACTGCATGCGAGCGTGCCAAGCGTACTCTCTCCAACGCCACCCAGACCACTGTTGAGATCGACTCGCTGTTCGACGGTGAGGACTTCAACGCCAACATCACCCGTGCTCGTTTCGAGGACTTGAACCAGAAGGCTTTCGCCGGCACTCTTGACCCTGTTGCTCAGGTTCTCAAGGACGCCAACATTGCCAAGGAGAAGGTTGACGAGATCGTTCTCGTTGGTGGCTCCACCCGTATCCCCAAGATCCAGAAGCTCCTCAGCGACTTCTTCGGTGGCAAGAAGCTCGAGAAGAGCATCAACCCCGACGAGGCTGTTGCCTACGGTGCCGCCGTTCAGGCCGGTATCCTCTCCGGAAAGGCCACGTCTGCCGAGACCGCCGACCTGCTTCTTCTCGATGTCGTTCCCCTCTCCCTCGGTGTCGCCATGGAGGGCAACATTTTCGCTCCCGTTGTTCCACGTGGACAGACCGTTCCTACAAGTATTTGCCCCCTTTTCCTTTCCCCTTCTTCCCCCATGATTTGCTCGATAGTGCTGCGAGTGACCTCAAGATATCCTGAGAGTTCTCGTCCGCGTCAGAGCCCACATCACAATCCTGTCCCCAATTTCAGCAAAATTCGGCAATTCTGCGAAGTCTTGGTTCTTCACGAGAGTTTTCGACAGACTCACGTGTGGTCTCTGATCGTGTCGCGAATCGCTTCAGGACACCCTGACAGGATTTGTCGGACCCATGACCCATATTATCTTCCTCGTCCTCACTCGCCCACTTGCTGGGTTGATCAGTGACGGGCTAGTTGATACTGGTGTCCTGGGCAGGGATTGTGATGAGACAGCGAGTCACTCCAGGATACCTGAAGATGCTCTGGCCTATCTACTCATTCGCCCGTTATCTTCACACACCTTTTTAAGAAATCTGCTAACATGCTGTGTCCTCTAGTCAAGAAGCGCACATTTACTACGGTTGCTGACAACCAGCAAACCGTCCAGTTTCCCGTCTTCCAGGGTGAGCGTGTCAACTGCGAGGACAACACCTCCCTCGGAGAGTTCACTCTTGCTCCTATCCCGCCTATGCGCGCTGGGTTAGTACCATTCTTCCTCCGATTAGCCAACAGACACTGATTCCTCATAGTGACGCCGTTCTCGAGGTTGTCTTCGAGGTCGATGTCAACGGTATCCTGAAGGTCACCGCCACCGAGAAGACCTCCGGCCGCAGCGCCAACATCACCATCTCCAACGCCGTCGGCAAGCTCTCATCGACTGAGATTGAGAACATGATCAACGACGCTCAGAAGTTCAAGACCAGCGACGAGGCTTTCAGCAAGAAGTTCGAGGGCAGGCAACAGCTTGAGTCCTACATCTCTCGTGTCGAGGAGATGGTCTCCGACCCCACCACCTCCATCCGCCTCAAGCGTGGCCAGAAGGAGAAGATTGAGTCTGCTCTCTCCGACGCGATGGCTCAGCTCGAGATCGAGGATGCTCCCGCTGAGGACCTGAAGAAGAAGGAGCTTGCGCTGAAGCGCGTCGTCACCAAGGCTTTCTCTACCCGATAAGCGTGATATCATCCGCGTGGACGGGACAAGGGAATTGCGCAAGTGACAGTATACCCCAGACTGTGCGACTGTGTGCGGAGCTGCGAACGGAGTTAAATCTTTGCGGCATCTAACGATAGACTTTGGTGTGTTTGGGACTTCCATTTTCTTCCTCGGGGTTTTCTCTGGCATTCATGTGGGGGCGGAACGCAACAAAAGTATTGTATGTACCTCTCATGACCATGCCTGACGTTACGATCGTAATGGATGTCTTATGTACTGGCCCAGCCTGGGTTCGAAAGAAGGACAAAAGGGAAAATTGAACGAGTACGACTTCAAATGTTCTTATGCAATGTGATTTGCCATGTATTTATATGGCTAAGCTTTGAACTGAGCCTTCTCAATCGCACCATCCAGCAGATTCTCGCCCTTGATCATGTTCGTTGTACACACCACGATGCGACTTCCTCTGCCCTCCCCACCAACCTCTTTCAACTTACCACCCACAAACCTCAGCGCCGCAATCTCCGCCCTCGTAACGCCACCCAAGAAGAATACGACGATCGTCTTCTGCGCATCCCCATGACTCCCATTCAGCAAATTCCGCGCCTTAACCGCCTTTTCCTCCCCACTTTGCGTCTCATCAAACGTCGCACCCCTCACATACTTGCTCGCGTCGTCAAAGATCCGCAACCCCTGCGCCAGCGGATTCGCCTGCGCCGACGCGCCATTCCCCGGGGGCTTGATGATATTCGCGAGCGTCTGTTTCTGCACGACACTCTGCACGAGGCGCACACTGAGCGGCGCATAACCTGAGAAAGTATAGCTGATATCGTTCGGCGCAGCCTCGTTCACCTCATCATCCCAGATCGCCAGACTCTTCCGCAAGGGGGTGTAATTCGTCACACTACCCGGTTTTGCCTGCGTGCCGCCGAGGCCCACGCCGCCTCTGACACCCAGGAGGCCCATTTTCTCGAGCGCAGAGAGGGTGAGGATGTGCTGGGGCCCGTAGGCTTGGATGACGGCGCGCTTGAAGGCTTCGAGGTCTTTCGGCCGGATGCCGGCATTTGTGGTGGATTCGAGGCAGATGAGGCGCAGGATAATGGGGAGGGGGATAGCGCGGTTGATGAGCTCGAAGATGGTGTCGTGTTGGGTTGTGGGGTCTGCGCCGGACATGATGTTTTGCTGGACTTCGAGGGAGCGGGTGAATGTCTCATTGCGGGTGTATTTGATGATCTCCTCGGCAAGAGCGGTGTGCAGTTTCAGGCTTGCTTGCTCGGCTTGGAAGCCTGGGAGTTTGGCCACGAAGTCTCGTAGTTCGGACGTGGTTTTGGCGGCGATTTGATCGCGGCCTGTGCTGCTTTGGAGGCGGCGAGCGGCTTTGTTGAGGAGGTTGCCTACAATGGCAAAATTTGCGTCGCCGAGCTCGCTGTACAATGCATCTTTGGGGTCGATCATGATCTTGCGCTTCATACTTGTGCTAGCAGAACCAGTCTGGCCTTGCTGTGGAGTTGCGCTGCCGATGACTGAAGAGTCAACCTCAGTCTGATTTGCAGTGATGTTGAAGACCTCATCTATGAGACCCTCGTACGTCAACTGGGTGAGCAGGACAGTAGGGAAGTCGACTTCTCGATCGACTACGATGAGACTGTCGATGGTCGAGCTTGGTGCCAGACCTAGAAGCGATGGCCCAGAGGAGTTTGACGTCTCACCAGCCGTGACTTCGGTACGCATGCGGATGAGAAGGTCAGCGAGGCGTTTGCCATTGTCACCTTTGCCGATGATGCGCGGAAAAAGGCCAGATTTCTGTTGCTGTAACATCAGCGCCTTGGCGGCGAGGTAGATGGATGTTGGGTCCTTCTTCTATAAAAGGGTTAGTCATCATGTGCATGATCTTGAATATGTAGAGGCATACCAAGTAGAGGTCGGACACAGCATCCTCCAGCTCAAGCGACAAAACATCATCTGCGAGGGGCACAAAGAACAACGGCCATTCGCTCACACTGGCCTCACCAAGCACGCCCGCCTCTTCGAGCAGCTGGTCTGAGACCATAGTACGGCGGGGCACCCAGAAGATGGAGAATTCATGTTCGATTTGGCTGTCACGTCTTATACGCTTGATTTGATCTACAGAAGTATGTCAGCACCGTACAATAGAGTATCAACGTATAGAAGATGACGAGTACTCCAATAAAAGTGCTTATGTGTCGATCTAGGGATCAAGACTGACTAGGCAGAGTGGATGCTATCTGCTTAGCCTACTTTTCAGATCCCAAACTGAGCCGCGAGGCTCACATGATGAAAGAAATGTAACGTGAGAAGTATCACGTACCGGCGACAGCCATGACGGTCTTCGCTCTTTCTCCTCTGACGAGAAAGACGACATTGCGCTGCGACGAGTCGATATTGTCGTTCTCCAGGAAGAAGGGCTTGTCTACGCCATATTCCTGCAGCGTGGAGAACTTGACAAGCAAGTTCAGAGGACCAGCGAGCGCTTTCTCGAGCACAAGATTCTTCTTGCCTCTGATCTAGACGCGTCAGCGTGAGCAGCACTGCGCGCTGATCATTTTACCTTACACCCTCGAGCAGCAGAAGCAGATCCCTTCGCGCCTTTTCGGTTATATCTGACGCGCTGAAGGGCAACGTGGGCGCCATTCTCAAGAGTCAATCACGATGTATCAGGGCAGTATGTTAGTTGTGGCTGCATCGCGTGGTCGATTCAAGCCATGACGGAGAAGGTGGTTGGAAGAGAGAAGCCTGAGCTTGGATTGATATTTGAGGGCACGTGCTTTGGCGCCAGAAGCTTGGCGCGGGTGGCTCTTGGGCGTGTTCGCGGCAAAGAGTCTCGCTATCTTTTATATCGGGTCCAGGGAAACCAACAAATAATAGTGAGGTAGCTTCCTGGCGTCAAATGTACCAGGAGGCTCTGGTTGTGGCTCATGCATATGTACAATTATTTGGCTCTTTCTACGTGCCATGTCTACATACAAAACGAGGGGTATACAGCATCAAAACTTTCTACAGATTTATTGCAAAGTCCCCGACAGGCATGGTATCGTCCTAATATGTTTACTAATTCGCACCTAAGGCGCTCAACGCGATACGCAGTTCTTTGACCGCGGTTGCTGCATCGTCGAAATTAAGAGCTGACATAGCCCACTTTGCGTGTTTTTGGGCTTCTGCAATGGAACGTTCATCGTCCCTGAATGGACCTTGAGATGATGCTGGATTCGGCGCAGATGGCTGAGCGTAAGGATTCTGTGGGGGTACCTGCGCATATGGCGCAGGAGCCTGAGGCGTCTGTCGCGGCGGTGGTTGAGCGACCTGTGGTGCCTGTTGAGGTGGCGCCGCGTATGGGTTCACGCCAGGAGGTGATCGGTAAGCGTTTTGAGGAGGCGGTGTTGGGAAAGAGTTCTGCGGAGGTTGTTGAGAGGGTTGCGCCATTATTGGTGGAGAAGCTGGATTCTGGTAGAAGCTTGCTGGGTCTGGAGCTTGAGGTGCTTGGGGTAAGGAAGAGTCGGTCGGTAGTGTGGACTGCCCTAGGCCTGATGTTTCGGGGTCGTCCATCATTGAAGGCGCGGTCGGGAGACTTGGCGCTGTGTTCTCTGCGGTGAAAGTTGGTGGAGTCATCCTAGGGAAATAGCCCCCGCCGGCCGATGTCGCAGAAGCGCGACGGGATGATGCGGGTTGCGACATGGGAGAGACATCGTTGTGTGAGTTGTGTGCATAGCCCATGGGCGCTGAGGGGAGATTGGGTGGAGGCGAGACCTGCGGCGCAGATATGGTCGGCGATGGCTGGGCGTTGGTGTTCGGCGCCGTTTCAACGTAGGGTTGATATGGGTTCTCGGGAGGCGGCCGTGAAGCGCTCTGGTTTATGCTTTGCACCTCTGGATCATTTGGATCCAGCATAGGAGGCGAAGCCAGCTCTTCTGGTGTTTCCTTGACGGGGTTGGTGAGATTTGGGTCTTCGCCGGCTTTGATGGCCTTGAGGATGCGCAGAGCGTGGTACTTTGCGTACTTTGTCTTCGATGTGATCTCCGGGTCGTCTTTCTTCCATATGGTCAGGATTTCGAGGAACGTGGAGGCAGCGAGCAGAGTGTCGACGGTGTTGCTGCAGCCCAGTCAGTACTCAGCTCAAGTCTTATATACTCATACGTACTTGGTGGCCTTGTCTTCTGTCATATCTTTATCGCCCTTGACAAAAGTCTGTAGTGCGAACTGCTCACAGTACGCGCTCGCAGCGACATCGTCTAGAAGTGCATCTTCACCGGGGTTGTGGGCCTTTGCTTGCTCCAGCTTCTCCATCAGGTCGGTCGTGTAGGCGGTGCATTCTTGGTCGGCCGAATGAAGCCCAGCAGCAATGATCTTCTGCACCATATGAAATCGTACTGAGTGAAGTTAGTATGTGTAGTGTGTAGCTAAGCGTGAACATGTGAAGACGACTCACACCAGTAGGTGATTATGGGCTTGAACTTCTCCAGCTGCGCCGCCCGTTTCGCAAAGGGCGCAAGCTGCAGGCTCTTGAGTTTGCCCGGAATTGCGTCCGCCATGGTTGTGGTTGTGAGTTGTTGGTATTGGCAGTGCGATGTGAAAGAAGAGTCAAGATAGCTCGAGGCAGATGTTGTCGCGCGGTGCCGTCATGTCGCATGTCGCATGAACCCTGTAAGTGAACCCCACACTTTCGAGCTATGGCCACTTGCTATGGTAAGAGCATCACGTCTGGTGAAGATGCCACCTTTCCAATCTAATTATGTGAGCTCTCCCGTACATAAACGCGCCGCAGTCGCCTTTACTTCTCCAACTCCTCTTCTCGACCACACACAGTTCTTGCCTCAACCACGACAATGGTGCGCACCGCAGCTCTGCTCGCGGCCACGGCTGCTTTCGCCCTCGATGTCAACGCCGAGAGCATGTACACCAAAAAGTCAGGTGTGCTCTCCATCAACGGACCGGACTATGACAGGCTCATCGCGAAGTCCAACTACACTTCTGTGGGTACTGCTGAATGATACCATGTGACTTCATGCTAACAATATCTCAGATCGTAGAGTAAGCTCGTCCAATCCACCACCTCCTCCCTTCTAACGACCCCAGATTCTACGCGCCATGGTGCGGTCACTGCAAGAACCTCAAGCCCGCATACGAAACCGCCGCCAAGTCCCTCGCCGGTATCGCCAAGGTCGCCGCCGTCAACTGCGATGAGGAGATGAACAAGCCATTCTGCGGACAGATGGGTGTCCAGGGCTTCCCTACACTGAAGATCGTGCGCCCCGGCAAGAAGCCCGGCAAGCCAATCGTGGACGACTACCAGGGCGAGCGCACTGCCAAGGGCATCGTGAACGCTGTCAAGGACAAGGTGCGGAACTCGGTGAAGCGAGCAACCGACAAGGACTTGGGCACGTGGCTGCAGGCAAACAAGGACAGCGCAAAGGCTATCCTCTTCAGTGATAAGGGAGTTGTGAGCGCTACCTTGAAGGCACTTGCGATCGACTTTGCCGGCATCGTGTCTATCGCACAGGTCAAGAAGACGGAGAAGGAAGCAGTCGAGAAGTTTGGCATCACCACGTTCCCCAGTCTGGTACTCCTCAAGCCTGACTCGGAGGAGCCTATCAAGTTTGACGGCAAGGTTGAGAAGGAAGCCATGGTCAAGTTCCTGTCGCAGGTGGCCCCACCGAACCCCGACTGCCCACCGCCGAAGGAGAAGAAGCCGAAGGCAAAGAAGGATGCCAAGAAGGACGCGAAGGCGTCCAGCAAGCTGTCCAAGGCCTCAGCCGCACACAAGTCTGAAGACGCATCCTCTGCCGCTGCGTCCGCCACCGAAGAGGTCGTCGAAGAGCCCGTCGTCCCCACCGAGTCGCCCGACCCCAACGTCAAGAGCGAGGACACGCCCGAGCCCATCGAGCTACCTACGGACAACGTCCAGCCCATCATCCCCTCCATCGCCGACGCTTCCGAGCTCCAAGCTCTCTGCCTGAACGAGCAGAGCAAGACCTGCATCCTCGCCGTCCTCCCCAAAGACGAGTCTTCAAGCACAATGGCCGATGTCATCATCGCACTCGCCAATATCCACAAGAAGCACGACACCGCATCGAGCCGCTTGTTCCCCTTCGTCACCGTTACAGACTCAAACCCTCTTGCCGCTTCGCTGCGCTCGTCGTTGAGCTTGGGCGGCGACGACCAGACTCACCTTGTCGCGACCCACGGTAAGCGCGCGTGGTACAAGAAGTACACTAGCAACGCGATGACGGCGGCTGAGGTCGAGGCTTGGGTCGATGCTATTCGCATGGGCGAGGGCAAGAAGGAGAAGCTGCCCAAGGAGCTTCTCGCAGGGGCTGAGAAGCAGCCTGAGCACAACGAGTTGTGAGCGTTGCTTTCGTAGAGAACGTGGATTAGAGCGAGTTTTGTGTATAAAATGGGATGAGTCTATGATCTGAGCATAGAGCGTGTATATCTTCATGTGATGTGTTTATTTGATTTTCATGTAAGCTGTGACAACGCTGTCCAAATGTCGAACAAAATATATGGTCCTCGCAGCAACAAAAGTCTGCAAGTTGTGTATTTTTTTTGGTTGGACGAGATGGGAACAGAACCCACGAAAAACCGCCACTTACTTTGCGTTATCAAGAATACCACAGCTGTCTCTAGTACCCCAGCTGCACACTCTCACACGCTACTTCATGCTCCTCGAAACCCATCGACGACGCCTTTACTCTACAGCACTGCGAAGCAGCAAAGTGATACGACGGCGCACGGTCTAGATCGAAATGGTGAGAGGGGGATAAATCAGCGGCTGGGCTCGTTCACATCCCAACTTTGACTCTGCAAATGGCAGCACGAGGTCGATATACCTACGATGATCCATCTCCAAGCAGCGCCTGTGTTCGATGCACGAGGCATTGAGAAGGAGGAATGTCAATCCTCGACAGTGGAATCCCCACAGAAGTCGGTATCAATACGTTATAGCTACCCGATTTGCGGGGAAAACTGGCGAGCGCAGATTCTTGAGTCGAGCTTTGTGTTATGTACCGGTGGATGGAGAGGATGGAACACAGTTTTTGTTTACTCGGAACAGATTCTTGGGGAATTGGGTGCGCGGCATAGTGGTTAAGTTTCGGACGTGATGTGAATCGAGCAATTCCTGGACGTGGTGGGAATTGAACTTACCCGACATATCTGGCCTTCCTCAAACAGCCGCCTTCTCTAGCCACCCACACATACCCAGTATACTTGCTCTCCACGCGTGTACGCCTTTTCCCCGGTGGTTCAATCGCTCTGCTCACACTCAGCGTACTATTATAAAGCAGCGGACATCTTATGTACGAGCCTGGATGGATTCTATAGCCTCTCAGGACATTGGAAGTGCTGAAATAGCTTTGAAGGTAGACAGCTTGACAGCTTGTAGCGCCGGGCGGTGCGCGATTTGGGCTTCCCTGTACCTCCGTGAACAGTCTTCAGTTTTTCGAAAGCGCTGGTGAGCTCTTTTCGGTGGGCGTGGGCCTTCGACTTGAGGTGCTTGTGCAGTTGTACCCTGCTCTATTTCTTTTTGCAGCGGCAGTCGGATCCAAGATGCACGCGAAACCCGAGGTAGGGCACTCGGAGGCTGTAATGTACTGTTGCAAGAAAGCTATACGAGCATCAAGTGCATCGTTAGCAACTCTGCCTTTGGCTTCTTTTGGGTCTTCGCCTTCGTGTCCGACTCCGATGACGACAACTTCTTTGTCGTCTTCGAAAAAAATTCCAGGCATCTGGTTCGCCTTTCGGATTCCTAACAGCCTCATAGTCTTCGACCCGGTCTGGATCGATGTTGAGATCAGATCGCTCCTCGTCGACACCCTCATCAACGACAGCACCATTGTCATTTTCTCTCAGCAGACTAACGACCGCGGCTAGTCTCTTGCTTGTAACGATGTCTATCGCCTTGCGAGCTTTCTTAACGTTCTCGCGGACGGGTTTTGGTGCGCCGCCTCGAGATGCGGTAATGCCTCCACCGGCCGACTTGTCCTTCAGCAGCCCCCTCATCTCCTCTGCGATTTCCTCGAGCACTTGGCCGCGAAGCTTTTGCCGGATCTTCTTTAGTGCTGGTTTGCGCTCATATGACGCTGCGTCGAGATATGCAGTACCTCGGCGGATTCTGGTGTGTTCGACGCCTTAAAATGTGCCTATGGACAGTCAGTGATGCTTTGTACATAGTCTTGGCAGCTCGAGCTTACTTTGAAAGCGTCCGCGAAGCTATGAGTGTATCCACGCTTTAGGGGAGTAGTTCCATCGAGTACGTCATGTAAGAAGGCGTACGTGGCATCAATTGCCTTCTTCACACGCAGGGCTGAAGCAGCAAGCTCCGAGCCTCTCCTCTCACGATCGTAAATTCTGGCATCCATCGCCTTCCGTAGATTGGTCTGATAGTCCTGAGGGCCAGAAGTCTGGTTGTACAGCGACTGGTTCGTTTGACGAAACAGGTTGCGTGTGTCCTCGCGCGACATGCTTTCTCTGCAAGCAGTGTAGGCTTGGATGTCTATGTCTCCAACATTTGTCGTGTCATAATGCTCATGCGCATTTAACCGCCAGGGAGGAGCTTCCTCTAGTTAGCTTGCCCCAGGAGTTCCTAAGTGAATTTTAGCCCGGGTTGCGGCGAGTCTGCTGGTAGAAGGCCAGAAAGTTTGGACGCCGTGGGAGTTCAACATCCGGCCATGGTGCAACTAAGCCTCAGAAAACATGCGATACTTTCTCTCAAGCTTACGGTATGTATATATTCTCGGGTTGATTAGTCTGCGCAATCAATCGGGTGTGTTGCGACGATGATTTGCGATCATGGTGTGTCACTGACCATCTACCCTGCATCGTCAGTGACCGATTTCTGCACCACCACCAATGTTATAGCCACCAAAAGTTGTCAAAAGCTGGACAAGATATACAAAAATTACACCCAGATGTCAAAAAAGAAAAAGATTTAATATAGAGGCCGTGACGGGCAAAAAAGTGGACGCTGTGGGAATTGAACCCACGACCTTTCACACATGGGCACGTGAAATGCGAAGCGAACTGATGATTTGTTAGGTGTGGATGCATGTGTGGGTGTGGTGGTTGAGCTTACAATCATACCCCTAGACTGGCAATTGTTAGACGATGGCGCAAAGCTTGGCAATGAAGAAAATCTTACCCAAGCGCCCGATTTATTTAAGGATGTGGATAATTCCAATTGATTGCATTATGTTGTGGCATTGCTGTGGGTTAAAGCAGCTCAGCACATGCGTAGGGCGTGGGACGCGGTTGAGATCAAGTTGGCAGGTAGAGAAATGGCGAGTGGGAGGGGCAAATGCAAAATGTTCTGCCCATGCGGGGTAGCAAGGTCAAATCCACCCGTCGAGCACGCGTGGGGCGGCAAGAGTTGAGAACATCTTCACGGAACTGATAGGGAGTGGCGGGCATTTCATGATATGCATGTGTGGATTCTTTGAGATATACAGGATCTACTCAATCATGCCTGGAACTGCACTGCTCACAACGTGCAGTCATAGCTCTCAGTGCCACCACCATCGATGGAACTTCACTGCTTTCTCCACGAGTTGCATTTATCAATTGACTAAGAATTCGATCATCGCATGGAGGCTCTCAGTTCTCGTCAATCTCGAGCAGGCTATCAAAGCGATTGTCCCTCGCCGCCGCATACGCGTTCATCTTCTCATCAGCGCTTTCACTCTCATCAGTCTCTTGGTCGCGCCCACTGAGCCTCCCCATCTTCTTCAATACATCTTCTACGTTCCACGCGATGCGCTCTGCACCGATTCTCGCTCCCACCAAGTTCGGCGCACCAGGTCCGAGGCGCAGCCCGGCTAGTCTGCCTGTGACGAAGAGAGGCACTTCATCGTTCCACATCAGGTCATCATTGAGGCATGGCAAGCCTCCGATTGTTTCGATTGGATGCTGCTGCTGGATGGTCTGCATGAACGGTATTGTCTCGATGTTTGATTGGATGCCGGTTGCGAAGACGATGTAATCAATCGAAGGGATACCTGCGTCGAGCGTCGAAGTCTCACATGCCCAAGTTTTCAACTGCTCATCCCAGGATGCCGACTGTAGTGTGGTGTGGGTATGGAGGGAGATCTTGCCGCTTGCTATATGCGTATCGAGGATTTTGCGGTACCGCGGTGTCATGCTGCCGCCATTTCTGGCTTGGGAGATCATCTCGAAGCGTTCTGAAGAAGGTCAGCACAGTTTGAATGACCCTAGATTGTGGAAGACAATACCTTCATCGGTATCTGCCGTCCAGAACTCCGCCTGCTTGAAGTTGCGGAATTTGCCGACCCAGTCCAGATCCACGTCAAAGTACTTGACCTTCAATTCACCTCGTATCAGAAGCCAGACCTTACTCACACCGCGCTTGAGAGCAAGGTCGGCCAGCTGAGTGCTCGTCAAGCCGCCACCAATAATGAGCATTCTCGTCTGACGTCGAGCGTCGATCTTCGCCTTCACATGTGGCGGTGGAAATTGTTTGATCTGCATCGCATGTGTGTAGCCTTCGTGTGGAGCAGGCGTTGGCAGACCAGCTATTGAAGGTACACAGGGTCCATTTCCAGGCCCAACAGCAAGTATAACAACTCTTGCGTAACGAACACCCTTGTCAGTCGTAACACAGAAGACTTGGGCTTCTTCGTCTCCAAGGTCATCAGAGACGACACTTTCGACCTCTGCATCCTGAAACGATGCTACTGTATTGTACTCGATGTTTGTGGCTCGCTCCTGTGAGAGCATTTCCTTGCTTAATCTATAACGATGGATGACTTCGCAGCAGTGAGACGCAAACAAGCTGGTGCTTGGGGTGAAGTAGTCCTTGCGGTCCCTTTCATCGATGTCGGGCGTCCTTCCCAGAAATCTGCCTTTAGAATTGATGCGCTTCTTCTTCTTGTGTTTGCTCACTTCTTTGCCAGCACATCCCGGGAGTGCCTGCAGCTCTTTCGCTCGGTCTTGCTCGTAGGCATACGCAAGTAAGGCATCACGGTCCGCTGGGTCAATCTGGAAGAACATGGGACTGCGCAGGTAGTTGATTCCGAAGGTCTTGAATAGTCGATTCCATTTTGCCATCCACTCATCACCGTCGGCGTCGAGCACTAGCATATCGAGTGCATCCTCGGTGGCGTATCCGGTGCAACCACATTCAGAAGTCTCTGGACTTGATGGGGGCGTGGGCAGCGAATTTTTGTTGGTCCTATAGTTCTTAATGTTCATTTTTCGACCGTGCTTCTTGATCCAGTGGTAGCGTTGATGCTCGTCGTCAGTGAACGTTGCTGAAGGAGTGTGTTCGTGTAGTCTTGCAGCTGCTGCCAACCCGGCAGGGCCCGCTCCGATGATGAGGACGTCGTGTACGTGCATGATACTTTGATTTCTGTCTTGCAAGAGGAAATCGGAGGGTCAAACATGAGGTATCGTTCTCAATGCCGTGTCAATTTCATGGTAGCCACCACATGTCGCACCCTGATGGCCATTGTCCATTCTCGGAACAACCAACATGGTGCTCCTCGCGTTCAATCGTATTACGAAGCCTTTAAGTGAAGACCGGCGACTTCATTGTGTCCATCGAAATGACATTGGCATTAGGCGTAGGCAAAATTCTTGCGCGCCTCTTCCTAACGAGAGGAGGTAAGGAGGTAGACTGTATGTATTCAAAGATCTCTATAGAACAGGTTAGAGTATCTTATAGCTGCGTATCTATTCACGTTCCTCTAAGAGCATAGTAAGTATGCCTCAAAGAACTATCAGCTCTTATCGTGTAGGTGCAAAGCGGGCACGAACTTTGCCGCTGCCTAGTGTTAGCCAAAATGATTCTTTGACATGACTCCAATTTCGAGTGCATGATGCCCTTGCAAAAAGGAGACTTAGGTGGAAGGACTACAACATTGAACTCAAGTCGAGAGTCAATTCGGAACCGAGCCTCTCTGGAAATTGTAGAGTGCGAATTGTGTTGATCATGTAAGCTAAAGTCCACCGATGCTGAATCTTGATCGGGTGCGTCTTCTTTGCGCGTGTGTTTCTTGCATGTGACATGTGGTCGCATCATGATGTGAACAACTAAAGAGGCGCGGACATGGCTTTCACAGAATGTTTGTACCTCGGTCGATTTGTAGTGAAAGTCGCGTGCGACGCGTTTGCTCCAAAGCGTTGACGCACGGACCTTGTACGTCACCCGAGTCACCCCGAATTTCGGAGCTTCGTCCACTACACCGAGACTGGGTGCTCCTTTCCACTCGCCCGCTGCTCCCGGTTGGATTGAGCGCGCAATTGATCGATTTTGGAGTGAGGAGGATTAATTCTGGGCATTATCGTTGCCGGCTCGCGATCCGTTCGGTTTTCGGCAACCCGCATCAAGCTCGCATCTTTCCGAACCTGCGGAACGATCAACAAAACATCATCGTAATCGTAACACGAGCTTCAATGGTTTCAGGCGCCAATGTGGGTGTAATATCCCATCATCATGTTCAACATTGCTGACTTTGCGTAGGATGCGAACACACCAGCAATAGTTTCGCTCGCCGCGGGTGGAGTTGCTGGTGGTGTAGAGGGATTCATATCGGTGTGCAGCAACGAACCCAATGGAGAAAGAGATCGCGTGACTGACTGACTGCCAACCAAGTACCCTCTTGAATTCGCGAAGACAAGAGTGCAATTAAGGCAAGAGAAAGGCGTACCGACACCACGTAATCCATTTTATGTCGTTCGGCAGGTCTACCAAAAAGACGGTATTCGGGCTGTGTACAAAGGCTGTGGGCCTCTTGTTCTTGTGAGTCATTATTTCTCCTATCTTTTGGCAATTTTTGGAAGCTTGGATTCTCTGTTTGCTGCCGGTGGGGCCGTTATAGGAGGAATTTGATCATGTGTCGGTCGCTTGTACCAACTCCGTTGCGAACAAGGCCAACGCATATCACAGGGATCAATAGGCAAAGATGGCGTACGGTTCCTCTTCTTCGACCAAATCAAGGAAGCTTTCGCAGATCCTGAGACCGGCTCGCTATCACCTATCCGGAACTTATTAGCAGGCATGACTGCTGGGATTGCTGCGTCAGCAACAGCTGTAACGCCATCAGAACGCATCAAAACAGCAATGATAGACGATGCACGGCATGAGAAGCGCTTCAAGTCCGGCTGGCACGCTACCACGACCATCTGGAAAGAGAATGGCATCTTGGGGCTGTATCGTGGTTTCATTGGAAACACATTGAAGCAGGCGTCAGCTACCGCTTTCCGTATGGGTACTTACAACGTTCTGAAAGGTACGTCTCTCCGAAAAGTAGCATAAGGCCTTCCACTTACGCAGGTACTTAGACTTCGAGAAGAAGAGAGATATTAAGCAGTCCACTGCAGTAAATTTCGCAAATGGATCTGTTGCTGGAGTGGTAACTACTCTTACAACCCAGCCTTTTGACGTCATCAAAACGCGAAGTCAGAGCGCTGTCGGCACAAGTACCACCGAAGCTGTGAAGAGCGTTATCCTGGACTACGGCATGCGAGGCTTCTGGAAAGGCACGACGATGAGATTGGGTCGAACTGTGTTCAGTGGTGGAATACTGTTTACAAGCTACGAAGCAGCTGTTAAGCTGATAATGCCGCTGTATGGTGGGCATGGTAACTTCCTATACTGATACCCGTGTTGTGAAAAACACAATCAAGCCTTGGCATCATACTCATCTATCACACTGATCGGCTTCACAAATGTGCCAAGAGGCTTATACTGAAGATGATCCAGACCGAAACCCTTTGGACCTCCAATCTCAATACCTCGCGGGCTTGTCCACCTCTCGCTGGCGGTGAAGGCGAGAACTTGCACGAGTAGGCCGTATCGATACTCTGGTGTGCCAACCGCTTCACCGTTCTGCGCATCAATGACGGCGATCAGATCTGGAACTATGGCTAACACGTCTTCGTTCTTCTCCTTTCCGGTCTCGCTCTCGCCGCTTTGTGGTACGCGGATCGCTGCAATGTTCTCGTTCTTGAAAGGGATCTTGATCCTGCCTGTGTACGCCGCTTCTGTGCCTTCGATAATGACCTCTCCATACACATGTCCCATGTAGAGCTTACGCTCCACACCCACAATCTTGCCTTTGAACAGGACACGTCCGGCTTTAGTACCACCTACAGCCTCGATGATGCACTCAGCAACGTTGTCGATCCTATTCTCTTTTCGCGCGCGTGCGACTTCGCGACCGATACGCCACGATAGCGAGATTGTGTGCTCGACTGCCCATCTTCTGGTCTCAGCACCTGTGACGGGTGCATCGGCTGCTCCCACGGAACTTCCCATCTGGCTCAGAGCAGCTCTGATGACTTGTTCGACCTTGAGATCGCTCGCAGCAGTACCCATATACAGAGTGTTGCCATTGCCGTCTGCTACAGCCACAGGTGCGAAAATGATGTCCCGCTCGCCGAAGACCACTGGAGTTGTTTGCCATTTCGTGGGGTACGCTCTTCCCATCCAATCTCCATCGACACATGGTACATTCATGTTTTGTGAGGAGCCGAGGACCAGGCCTTGTAACCCGTTCGAGCCACCGATTTCCAGAGGAATGACGTGCGTCGCACGGCCACCTTTGAACAATTCGTAGAGGTGATTCTGCGCATCCATCATCTCGTCTGCTGATAATTTCTCGATTCCAACTGTTGGGCTACCTGCACCGCCGCCGCACCCGACTCTGGCATCGTCTTTAAGATCGTCTGGGCTGACGACGCGGACAGTATTGCCAGATCTCAGTATACCACGCACGCGTAGCATTGTCGAATATGGGGAGCCACCGCCACCCGTCCCTAAGATGTAGCAGCCGATGGTAATCCAAGCGAGGTCGACTTCGGATATCCACCATTCACGGTTCACGACTTTTGGTGCATAAGTCGCGATGTCAACGTCCGGTGTCTCATCTTCAACAGAGTTTCCATCGGCCGCAGGTGCAGTAGCAGCAGTATTAAAGTCATCTGTCCGGATTGCTGAACCGTCTGCCTCTTTCTTGACGTTGAGGTCTGCAAAGTCGCTCGACCGCGAAAAGTCAAAGTCCCCAGCCGCCCTGACGATGAAGCGCGTTTGGTTTGCCACGTATTGCAGAGGCAGATCTTCAACTTCTACGATCTGAACAGATGCCGGCAGTGCTCCAGCCTCGATTGTTCTCTGTTTTGCAGCCTCGCATATCTCCGCTAGGATCTCTTTCGATGTCTGCTTTTCGGTCGACTTCACTGTGTCCACAACAGCACTCACGCGAGCCATTGCGGCGCCGATGGCATTCGCCACTCCCGACCATTTCGGTTTGATGACCCTACTAGCTCCCCGCAGTGTGTCGGGAGCAACAATGGCACCGCCTCCGACAAGCAATACAGGCAGATCTTCGGGTGCCGTCTTCATGGTGTCTATGATGCGCTCCAGCATGCTTTTGACTTCACTCTGGAAGTCCTGGATGTCGTTCTGGTCAAGAATTCCCCTTACTTTCTCCGGGTCACCGATCTTGAGCTCCGGAGATGCCGCAATCATGTAATCAGTGGTTGTTGGAGTATCGCCTCCAAAGACGAGCGCCTTTTCCGGTAGCTTATAGCCAACTGATTCCGGTCCGACGTGTAACTTGCCTTGGATTCTCCTGACCAGACTTCCGCCGCCAAGACCAATGCTCTTGACGTCGGGGTATGAGAAATTCATTCTGATACCCGAGAGCTCAGAGTATGCGGCCTGTTGTCTTGGGAAGCCGTTGGCGAGCAGCAAGCCGACGTCAGTGGTTGTACCACCTACATCCACAACCATCATCGCTTCTCCTTTTTCATTATCTTTGCCTATCAAGAACGCCGCGCCGCGCATACTGTTCGTTGGTCCAGAGGAGAAGGTTCGGATGGGCAATCGACTCGCGGCTTCACCACTTAATATGGTGCCATCGTTCTGTGTTATGAATACAGGACAGTTCAGACCAAGCTCTTTCATAGGATCCTGGAATGAAGCGATAGTCTTCCGGGCGAAGGACAATATCGATGCGTTGAGAATTGCCGCATTTTCACGCTCCAAGAATCCTAGGTTCGCGACGGTCTTGCTGAGGACTATGTCCACTCCGTCTCCCAGCTCGCGCTTGATGATCTCCGCCGCACGCTCTTCTTGTCTTTCCACCGTGTCTATCGGACTAAAGACACCGTTCACCACGATACTCTTGATGTTCTTTTCCTTCATGATCTTGCACTGCTCAACGATCTCGTGCTCTTTGATGTCTGATATAAGGCTGCCATCAACCTCTAGGCCTCCTTTGACTAGCGCATAGTGTCCTAAGATAATCTTTCGCAAGGAAGCAGGCCAGTCTACGCCCGGCGGCGCATGCTTGCTGAACTGGCCGGACAAACGAAGTACTGCAACACGAGATAGACGCATCGAGTCGCGCGTTACAACTGCATTGACAAAATGAGTTGTTCCTATCGTCACACTGGCCACTGAGGATGGGTCCACGGAGGCCGACTTGAACATGGTCGTGATTGCGTTGGTAATTCCATGGCTTGGGTCTATCGTCGTAGGTGCTTTGTGCCTATGGAACGCAGTAAGTTTTATGTTGCGATTGTGAAGAGCTTAGATGGCAGCAAAAGACCCCGGAGATGCACATTCTGATGATGACTAACTAATGCCGCAGAAAGGAACATGATCAATCGTACCAAGCAACAATTCCTCTATCATCGTCTTGCGACCGTGTGGGATCTATAATCACACCATCTGTGTTGGTTCTACATGTGCTCTTAGCTATGGTCTATTCGGGTAACCAGCGTGTTCCTTACCCGCCAACATCAACACCAATTCGCAAGTTCCGAGAGGTCGACATGTTGCTACGTGTAATGTAGATGCTGACATGAATTCACAGGCGCTGCACAAAAGATCTGATAAGCGGGGTTAGCTCCGAAAGCCGGACGAGGTCCGCTTTTGAGGCAGCTTCCATCCCGTCCTCTCCACCACAACGCAGTCATCGGGCAATCACGCAACCAATACCTGCCACTTTGAGTCAGCGCTTGCTGCAAGATGGGGGTGTGACGACTTGCCGCTGTGGAGGCACTTATCCCGAGATCGTCTGATAAGATAAGATGTCCGGTCTCCTTACCCCTCACTACTCCAACCTGCAGCTCGCCATGCCGCTTCCACGTATCATAACTCCGATATTGCGCGATGCCATGCCATTGGCACATGGTTTTGTTCGGACCTAAGCTAATTAGTGAGGCTCCCATGTAGAACATGTAATCGGTCCGGTTGATGAGCCTGAGGCGGCACATCTAAAACCGTTGGCTTCGCACCTATGCACGTCGGTCTCTACCACCATCCACACCAGGTCGGCGCAACCATGGGAATACGAAACAGACTGGCTGGGTTCGGCCAGTACGTTCGACTGAAGGGCAATGAAGCTAAACATGAGCAGACGGATGCTTGGAGTAACCGCGATTTAATACCTTTGCCGCCAGATAGACGAACATGGGGATCCTTCAATTACTACGGGTTCTGGGCCATTGCTAGCTTGAATATCGCCAACTGGCAGACCCCAAGCACCTACCTCAGTAAGTCACTATGTGCCTGCTACAGGTGCCGCGTAATTCGTGCCCCGCCCAGCGTACGAACTTCGAAAATGTGGATCTCCGTTTTGTACAGTGGTGAGGCTATACAGGTGCAGGTATGACAAGCAGCCTATAGCAATTCGATCGAGATCGCACAAGTTAGAACACGACATATTACCGCACCGTTGCTCGCAGAAGACTACTTGGCTAACACAAAACTAGCGATGGGACTATCAGTGCCTCAGGCCATGTTGATCATCGTCGTCAGCCGAATACTCATCGCTCTGTTTTCGACCCTGGTGGCTTGGATCGGACTCACATGGCACATCGGCTTTACTGTGCAGAATAGATATAGCTGGGGCATGAGAGGCAGCTATGTTCCACTTCTAATGCGGATCTTACTCAATTTTATATGGAACGCGGTGCAATGTAGGTCACGACCAAGTCGGAGTTTCTGATTGCCCAAGATGCTGAGATGTCTAGGCTGGAACGGTGGCCGCCTCCTTGCAGTATGCCTCACGGCTCTCTGGCCGTCCTTTGCTCGCATGAAGAATACCTTCGGCCCGGAAATGCCAGCCACGACGGACCAATTTGTCGGATTCGTAGTGTTCTGGTTCCTTTCCACGCCGTTTCTCTGGTTGCGTCCTGAGAAGTTCAGGATTCCGTTCCTCATCATGTGTATATGGTGCGGCACCGGCATGTTGGCCTGGATGATCTGGGCATTGGCAGTTGCGAAAGGCGTCGGCCCACTCTGGAATTCTGGACAGAAGCTCCCAGATAGCTCCCCATTCGGTGCGTCATGGCTCATCATGGCCGGTATCAATCAGGGCGTCGGGGGTCTTGCGGCAGGTATAACAAATGGTTCCGACTTCTCTCGATACGCGAAAGCACGAAGATCTTACATCATTAGCACCATTACAAGCTGTCTCATCACAGGCGTCTTAGTGTCCTTGATAGGTTTAGTGACGGCTGCAGCCTCCCAGAAGATTTATGACGAGGTCTACTGGAACCCACCTGACCTTCTCATGCGGATGATGGAGAATGGTAATGGTTCATCCAAAGCTCGCGCGGGCGTCTTCTTCCTTGCTGCTGGCTTTGCTTTCACCGCAATGTTCGAAAATATCTGCGGTAATACCATAGCTGGAGGAATCGACTTGGCTGGATTGTTTCCTCGTTACATCGGTAAGTCCATCTTGGAGAACAATCTTGGAGAACCATCTTGGAGAGCACTATTGCTAACATGTGCATCAAAGATATACGCCGTGGAGCTATCATCACATTTGTCGCAGCCTGGATTGTTCAGCCGTGGCAGCTGATCAACAAAGCAACGACCTTTATCACGGTCTTGTCGTCGTTCTCCGTCTTTCTTGCTCCCATCATTGGCATCATGGTCTGCGACTACTATCTCATCAGAAAGAGAAGGATCCGTTTGAGCCATCTCTACCGGACCCACGATTCTTCCTATATGTTTTGGAAAGGCTTCAATTGGCGAGCCATGCCCGCGTGGATTTGCGGATGGGCACCAACGATCGGTGGGCTGGTTGTGTCGGTCCGGGGCGATCTGAATCCTCCCAGGGCGTTGCTTCAACTATACTACATGGCCTTCTTGATCGGTCAGTGTATTCCCGTTTGCCCACGTGTTCGACTACTGACTATTGTGGTAGGCTTCTTCATCAGTGCTGTGGTATTTTATGCATTAAACGTCTGCTTTCCGCTTGAGAATATGGATCAGATCGATTCGGTGGACGTATACGGCACGTTCACGGAGGCGGAAGCTCGTAGAGTGGGTGTGGCTCCGCTTGAAGAAGTTCATCAGGACGGACTGCCCGTAGAGAGACACTCGGGGGATAAGGATGCGACTTTACAAGGAGCCAAAGAAGTCTAGATGGTCGGCACTGATCGGCCAGGCTTTACGACTTGAGCTCCACTGAACTGCATGGCGATCTTCACATGATTGCAGGAGGATGCTCGATGTTGTGACCACTCATTTGTGAATTAATCCGTTTCAAGATGACTCGTCGTCACAATTCCAAGACTGTCAGTCCAAGGAATCAACAAGTCTTAGCAACGTCAATCCAAATTTGATCAAACGCTATTATGATTGTGATCGTGACTGATGATACGTAAGGTTTCAAACAAGGCTGAATGACTGGACCTCCTTGAATCCTTGTGTGATTGTGCCATGCTCATGGAACTTGCCTTGACCATGTACAGCGCGAATGCAGAGCTCCACCGCGCATCTCAAATAGCTACATAACTGTCACTTGGCTCCACTTGTACTGACATCGCAGCGTCTGAGATGGTTTTGTTGATGCGCCAAGTATCTCGGCGAAAAGGCAACTTGTGCACCAGCCACCATCGCTTCGTCATTCTCGCCTGCGCCGTGCGGCACTCCCCTTTCTTTTTTGCATCACACCCTTCATTGGGTCCCGACTCGACGTTTTCACAATTGTATACGCGCAACGATGTGGATCCGACGATGGAGCCCTGTACGCGGCCCGACGCTCACATGCAGCCCAAGGCGCCGGTGCTCGTCACGATTCAGTTTGTGGTAGCAACACGCCCATCAGTTATCATCAATTTCTCAACGAAAAGGGGCGCAAAAGAATACCTAGCTGATCAACGAATCGCGATACACGTCGCATGTCGTGTTAGGCCCGCGCTTGCACAACGGAAGTAGCCGTCTGTGAACAGCATCGCCCTAGTTAACAGTAGCACCAAGTTTATGCGACACGCCCCTCCAACTCCGCTATAGCAGGTGCAAGTATACACGAAATGTTTCTGAACGAGGTGGAAATACGCTTTTTGCCTAAGGCTTGGGCTTGGCCAGAGACAGGGTGATACTTCCAAGTGGACCTTTGGCGACTTCTCTCGCATTGTTGAGACGACATCGCTTTTTTGCCATCGCCATGGATGAGACGTGCCATGTCCTTGCAAGGCAGCTAGCGTAAAGGCTCTGTCGTTCTTATCAGTGGACAGACCTCCCTGGGGCACCTTGAGCTCCAAGTCGGTGGGGCTTACTACTTGAAGTGTTTTGCGCGGGATGCTTGGGTCCTTGGCATCAAATCCGACACAGAGAGGTCCGCTTCTGGCGTTTCGTCGCCCGTTTCAAGCCTCACCCTCGGCGCGAATCACCGCAATCCCACGTTTTGAGCCGCACCTTATTCCATTCGCTGTGCTCATCTCCCGCCCTTGGGTTTTGCTTGGCCGCGCTTCGGAGGAAATGGAACTTCACCATCTTACTGGTGCATCTGTTGGGAAACACAAACTACAACACCTGAACGGCAGCAGGCCCATGTAAGGTTATCGTTGTTATGGCATTATCTCCATCTTGTTCCAAGCGCGCAGCCATCTCAGAGCCATGTTCTTCAGACCAGGCCAAGATGCTGCAGTTCTCCGAAACGAGTGGGAGATTTCGACATCTGTTGTCGACATCGTTTAATCTATCCGCGGACCACTACATCTTGAGAAGTGATCCTGCAGGACTTTTGCGCAGCCCTTTCCACGTCAAGTCGTACGTCACATTGTACGGACGTAACTCCTCTAGCCAAACCAAGTGCAGATCCTACAACTTCGAGAAGCACTGCCGCAGGGCGTATCTCGAGCTTTGACGGAAGCAAGCCCGTTCAAACACCTTGGCGGAGCGGACAGTCGCCAAGTCCGGTTTCCACATCTAGAATGCATCGAGGCGATGAAGACGCTTGTGTGTCTCCCAGGAGCACGGGCGCTAGCACAACGCAAGAGCTTATTCGGAGTCGGGTTGTGGATACCTAGGAGAAGGTACGCAACACTTTACCTCAGCCAAGCATTACGAGATGCCACTGCACCCCTACATCGCCTCTGCAAGATGCTCCACTAACCGCCAGCAGATTTTAGTGTCTAATGATGGTACAAGTCGCGAAACGGGGCCGGGGGACAGTCCCCCCCATGTTGATCCTAATGTGTGCACGTTAAGACATGGCCTCTACCTTAGACCTTACATTCCCGGTGTCCCTACTCCGACCCAAGGTCCGTTCCTAAATTAATATTATAGCTGCCCGACGGTCCTCAACACCTTTCACTATTGATTTATTCGTCGGCGCTTCCTTTCAACTCCTACGGTGCAGGACACCTTTTCCATAGACTTCAGCCATGGACACTCGCTACCAGCCCGAAGGCCTGTCATTTGACAACAAACCAGCCTTCAACCCTAATTTCAACAGCGGAGATCAGAGCCAGTACCCACCACCAAGTGACCAACAACAAAACCAATATGCCGCTCCTTCCGCACCCCGACCAAACTACACCTCTCCTCCTCCACCAACCATGACTCCATTTGGATTTCAGATGGGACCTCCTCCCCCAGCTCCCATGCCACAGAGCCAGTATGGCCTGCCTTCAGGACCACGCCTATCTGGCGCCGACCCTCGCTCGTACACCCCCCAAAATGCACAACATTCACGGAACTATTCCAACTTTTCACAACCCCAACAGCAACAACAACCCCAACAGCAGTCACCACCATACACTGCTCCGTATGGACCACCACCAACTGGTCTAGCCCCAGAGTCTGGAGAGACCACTCGCACAAACACCTGGGTGCAGACACCTGCTGGACCATATCCGACAGGTCAAGGCTACTTCCCTGGCCCAGTCGATGCCAACGGATACCCTATAGATGTCAAAGAGAAGGAGCCACGGCCAGACAACCCATTTACCGACCCGGTTCCACAATCAAATCCCATTATGCCACCTCCGTCCATCGACCTCGAGAAGGAGAAGCACGATGATGGCCATGGCCACGGAGGCTGGGACTACCACTCGAAGATTCCCCACAAGAAGGATCCCAATCAGCCATATCTTCCTTTCAGTGAAAGGCTTCGCCACTTCACATGGGCTTGGTACACACTGACTATGGCCACGGGTGGTATCGCAACCCTCATCTCTATCCAGCCGCACGCCTTTCCTGGTCTCATCACCATTGGCGCAGTCTTTTTCATCCTCAACTTGATCTTCTTTTTCGGCATCACCGGCACAATGATTCTCCGGTTCACCAAGTTCCCAGGTTCTTTCAAGGCTTCAATCACTCACGAGCGTGAAGGCCTCTTCCTTGGACCTTTCTTCCTCTCCGTAGCCACCATCATTACGGGTACACAGAAGTACATTATTCAGGCATACGAGGCAGACCACCCCAACCGTTCTTGGGCGGTCACCAGCATAGCGGTTGCCTTCTGGGCTTACACCTTCATGACCTTTTGTCTGGCGTCCTTCCAATACTCGTTTTTGTTCTGTTGCCACACCTACAAGCTTACTAGCTTCATGCCATCGTGGCTCTTGCCTGTCTTCCCAGTCATGTTGGCAGGTACTATTGCTTCGGTCATTGCTCAAGACCAGCCAGTAGGTGCAAGAATGCCGATACTTGTCGCTGGTCTAGGTTGTCAGGGTCTCGGCTTCACCATGGCCATCATCATGTACGCACACTACATCGGACGCTTGATGCAGGTCGGTTATCCTGGCCGTGAACACCGAGGAGCCATGTTTATTGGTGTCGGACCGCCTTCCTTCACCTGCCTCGCCTTGATCGGAATGGCAAACGCTCTCCCCGACGACTTCGATCTGCAGGGTGACGGTCTTGTTGATGCCAAAATGCTGCGAACACTGGCAATCGTTGTTGCATTGTTCCTGTGGGTTCTTGCTATGTGGTTCTTCATGATCACTCTCGTTGCTGTAAGTCAAATTCTCGCCGCTGCTTCATTCACAGGCACTGACTACTGAACAGGTCATTCACTCATGGGCTCTCTACTTCCATTTGGGATGGTGGGCCATGGTCTTCCCCAACACTGGTTTCGTCATCGCTACCATCTCAATTGGCAACGCTCTTCAGGACGAAACGATACTCTTTGTAGGCAATGGGCTCACTATCGCAATTCTTTGCATGTGGGTCTACGTCCTGTTCAATCACGTTCAAGCTGTGATTGTCGGCGACATCATGTATCCCATGATGGACGAAGACAACGCCGATCATTGATCGCTTCACTACACACTTTTGCTCTTTGAGCATCCGGCTGCATGGCCACACTCGGATTTCCTTACCTAAGTCGCTCGCTCTTCCTCGTAATCTCCCAGCGCTTTCAAAAGTTTTACGCTCTTTATACCCCACATCGCGTGTTGCTTTCATCCTTCACATTCTCGAGAGCTGCCAGTGGAACCCCACCTTTCCAAATGTACTTCTAGTCTCAACCACGTTATAGAATCAGGGGCTGCTTTTCAGCGGCGCAACATTTGTAGATACCACTTTCTTTTATTTCTATCACCATATTTTGGCATAGCGCAGGCGTTGAAAATGGGAAGGGCACACAGATACCACGGGCAATTTTCTGCGCGAAAGGGGACATATAGAATGATGACGAGGTACGGAACGGGATCAATGCTTAGATTCACCATTCAAATGCACGCGCGCGCTCTGTGGCCCTTTCTATTTTCGTAAAAATCATGGCTCACTGCTTCTTCACTTCACATAGGTGCGAACATTGAAAAAGCCAGCATAGCATTTCACAACATGTGAACACCGAGATAGCAATGACAAGCAATCACATGCAAATCCCACAACACGAACACCAAGAGCTTCAATGAAAATCATCATTATCTGGGCGACTACACTATAGCACACGAATGAAACATGCCTCCCGTCTCGCCTTGCCTCCGGGAAGAAAATAAACCGGAACAAGCACCGTGGCGATAGACCCAAGCACGACATAGGCGTATGCATATTGTTCCTTTGGAATGCACGTTTGATGCACGAACAGCCAAGGGCTTGGTACGTTTTGTGGGAAGCAAAAGCCCAAGCGAAACGCCAACCGTTGGCAGGCGGTTGCACAATTAGAGTTATGTTGGGCGCCGATCACACACGATTGCATCTCGGAGCCTCGCGGTCATATTGTGGAGTTGCGTCACCGTGCAAGGCGGTGTTGTTACGACGGCGCACGTGCATGGGGGTGTCTGTGCCCGGGTGGGTACGGAAGGGGACATGAGACGCGGAATTGTTCGGGTGCTTTTCTTGACGTTGGGCAGTGCTGGTGAACAACGGCGGGCGGGCGGTGATGCATGTCGTGTCTGGCGGAGGGCGAATCCGCTGTCATAGCGAGCTGCGCGGCGCTTCTTGCTCTTTCATGGAGCGCACTTTGGCCAGAGCGGCGTCAAGCCCGCGCTTCGTATTCTCAAAGTAGATGTGCGAGAACTCGCTGCTTGCTTGCCCTGAGATCGTCCGCGCTTGGATTCCATGACTGATGGTGCTGCCCTGAAGATTGTCAGTGATGGGCGGAGAATAGGGGAAGGAGGTGAGCATACCCTCATGAGGTGGAATACTTTTGCAATCTCCCACTGATCTTTCCTTGGGTCCCAGCCTGTTATTCGCGTGTACTCGTCCATCAACTCGTCCATGCTCGGCATGCCGTTCTTCGCCTGGTTCTCTGGATCGTACACTTCGCCGCCCTGATCATCTCTGGCTTCTACCCTTGGACCGCCAGAGATGCCGCTCGAGCTCGCACGATTCCAGTACGGACCTACAGCGTACACTGCGTCCATGAGCGGGTGGCCAATGGTGCTCAACTCCCAGTCCAGAATGGCAATGACCCGTGGCTCCGTCGGATGCAGAATCACATTGTCGAACTTGTAGTCGCCGTGTACAATGCTTGTACGGTCACCCGGCACGTTCTTGCGAACGTAGTCAACAATCTCGTCAAAGTTGGGATGCGCGCGACCAAGCTCCTTCCCAGTCTTGATATCCTTGACTTTGGCTTGTTGAGCTTCTATACGTGAAAATGTATTACAGTGACGTGTGTAGAAGCTCGTCTTCTTGCCGAAGTCTGAAAGACCAACGGAGTCCGGATCAATAGAGTGAAGCCATGCCAGTGTCGATATCAGAGAGAACCAAGCTGAGCGTCTTTCCGTTGGGGAAAGTGTTGATAGGTTCGGATCAGTGATGATGCGGCCTTTGACAAACTCCATGACCTACCGCATGTCAGTACTATGATGTACATCGAACAAGGAAAACGTACATAGAAAGCAGTTCCAATGATCGAAGTGTCCATACTGAGGCAATACACTTTTGGAACCGGGAAACCTTGCACGCTCCCCAATGCCTTGAGCACTTTGTACTCGCGGTCGACTTGGTGTGCTACAGGCGAGATGATTGTTCCGGAAGGCTTCTTCCGGAGGATGAACCTATTCTTGTTTGCATCGTCCACGAAGTACGTTGGATTGCTTTGCCCATAACCAATCTTTGTCGACACAATTGGTAGTTTGAGATTTGGTAAGTAGTTCTTGAGGTATTCACCCAGCTTAGCATCGTCGAGGTCGTGGCGCGCCTTCTGTTGTGCTTGTTCTGTCATGATTCCCTACTCTTTTTGAAGATTTGCGGACTTCGATGTTTGGCTGGAAGGTTATTTTGCTACATTTTGATGGGTGATGCTAGTCGAGTAAGCTCCTGCGAGTGAAGTGTTAGCCTCGGTGAACTTAAGGTGTCCATACATGGCTAGCGTCTGCGGGGTTGTTATAGCCGTGCGACTACACTACACACGACTACGTGCATTGGGTACCTCTCAAACAACCATTATCGAACAGAATTGATTTACAATCGTGTTATTTGCGATGAGAAGTAAGGACTGGGCAGATAATGTTAAACGTACCACTTCGGCACAGTGACATGAAACTTTACTGCTGTCTACAATGGGTAGTCCTTACTCTCTCATAGTAATGATTGTCACAAATTGGGTATGCATGACATTGCGGCAGCCCTGAAAGCATTTCTTACTCCACTGCGCGCTGCATTATGTTGAAGCCATATCTCCATTCGGAAGCTACTCATAACACATCTCGTGTGATGCCAAAGTCTGTGGTGACTCTCAGGCCGTCCTTGGAGTCCTGTATGTCTGATGCACTTGCGGTCCGCGCTTGACTGAGACTCGATTTCCGGGATTCTCTAAGTTCTCGAAGCACCAACTCTACTTCATCGTCGCCAGTGAGCCTGGCTTGACCATATGACCGCCCCGGCCCGGGGAGGCCATTAGACTTCCTCGAATCGGCATTCTTGTAGGCGCTGTTGCTGCGGTTGGAAGTATTTAAAGGAGTGATGCGCATGAGGAGAGGTTTCAGCATTGGCAGGGAAACGACGATGGTTGCTGTGCACATCTCCGCGGTACACCACAAGTCTGCAAATGGTTAGAGCCCAGTTCGTGAGACAAGCCCGGGGTATCGCCAGGTTAGACTTACTGCCGGTTGCATCATCGATAAAGTTGTCACCTTGAGGGAACGCAACTTTGATGAAGCGCGTCAGGCTAATAATGATTGTGATGAGGCCGAGAGAAAAGATTCCGCACAACGCGAGCTTTTGACGGCCACGCAGCTTCAACGAGGGTAGAACGAAAAACGGAAGCACGAATACTGTTTGTGGTCAGCTGCTTCAGTGCCATAAGACCAGGAGTGGGCCCGTACACAGAATGTCTGTAGACCAGTTCAACGACCAATTCACGTAGAGAGCCTCCGCTGAGTTCCAGAGAGAAAGCTCTTGGTATTCGACAGACCTAAAATCGTCAATACGAGTTTCAAGACTGTGGATTTAGAAAAGCGGGCTGAGCAGCTTACCAGTTGTTTGATATTGGCTGTGCTATCAACGTGTTCAACAACAGTGAGGTTCCACAAGCGCATGCCATATACAACGTCGCGATATAGATGGCTATTCGAAGGCTGCGGAAACCCAGAGGGATGAGCCACCAGTAGAAAGCCAACAGCGAAGCTTTCGGAAAGTATAAGCCCACATCAAAGAAGTAGGACGACACGAAGACTGTCTAGAAGCAAGACCTAGTTGTCAGCGAAGTCTGCAGTATAGAGCAGTGTGGCGTACCGTCAAATACTCCACTGAGTCGGACAAGAGTTCAGGTCCTGTGAGCGGACGGTCGTGTTCGAGGCGAAGAGCCGTGACAGAGCATGCGAACCACGCTAGTGTGCAAAACCATCCAGCAATCACCAAATAATCAGGAAGTGTGATTCGATGACGGCCCAACTTCACGCGGACCCAGCATCGCAACACAGTCGTGGCAAAAGCCAAAATCACCAGAAATGCTTGTAGGGCCTGCCAGAGTGTCAGCATGATCAAAGCCCTTCTCCTTCACTTCTGTAAAACCTACGATAGACGTTACAATCTTCATTCTGTCGCCGGTCGCAGAACAGAGGAGTATCTGATGACGAACATGACTACCTCTTAAAGCCTGGACATGCTTTGAAGGCAGGCTTTCGCACAGTGTGGCTGCGCCAACATGACCTGAATCGAGCTCCCGCCGGTTCGGGAAGCACCTCCCCAAACGAACCTTACTCTGCTTAGAATGGCTCAGTCAGCCAATTGTGAGTGTTTCCCCTTATCAGAGAACGTGTTTTCTGCGTCAGTCTTAGCCCAAGCGACGGATCCGCTGGATGCAGGGTATCATTCAAACTTTGTATGCTAGTGTTCCTCCCGAACGAAACATGGGGCAGTGTTCTCCAAGCCATGGATCTGGGAATAATCGAGCTGATGAATGAGGGCGAGGTCAGAGAAGGGCGAATTTTCCTCCTGCGCACCATCGCGAGAAAACCTTCATCCTCAAAATGTAAATTCTTTACGATTCGCCAATCGTGTCGCAGGGAACCCAATCTTAACTGCAAAAACGGATCCAAATTATTAGACAGTGACATGCAGCAACGGCTGAACAAAGTACCCAGGTTTAAGGTTTCTTCCCGCGGACTGATCGAGCATTCACTCCACACTAAACAGAACGTTGATAGTCCAGACATGAAGTCGATCCAGTCAAAAAGGTCGGTGGATGTTAGCAGCTCCGTGCCGTCGAGTTGGCGCAGATCCCCCCAGATCAGTCCCCATATATTTCTTTTGCGGGGGTTCGGGATTGGCAGCCTCGGCCACCCACGCAACAGCCCTAGCAGGCACTCATCACGCCACAAAGAAGACGCCCTGGAACTTAATAAAGGCCGCTTGGGCGCCAAACCCAGGGATCTGTCGCGAGGTCCGGGACCCTGGAGCTGCTCACCCGTAGGTAAATCTTGGTACTATGCACTGTGGCGGCATCTTCATAGGCCAGGAAGTTGTCTCCGAGGACTCGTGGGTACCTGAACGCGGACGATGTCGCAGTCCTGTAAGAGTGTCTCTTGAAAATCGACCTGACGTCTTGTGGCGAATACGTTCTACAGCACACGAGTGCGAAGGGGCACAGAACTCAGCGTCATTGAAAGTTCGCCTGCCCGCCTTCCAATCTCAGCAAACCCAAACCCAAGCTCAAGCCTCACATTTGGCGTACTCGTGAAGCGAAAGGTGCTTGCATGTGCTTTTGCTCGATTCTAGATAAGGGAACTGTTGATGCACGACAACCATGTCCATTTGATTCAGAGCACTGCCTGTGCGTGGCCAACAAAGTACTGTCCAAGTGCGAAACTTGAGACCAGGGACATAACCTCCCATCTGTTAGTCCGAACGCTGACCCCCATGCCTGTCCTCCTCGAAACGTTCAACGGGTACAGTAGATCCCTCGTATTCGACTCCTCAAACCACACACACGGTATCTGAATCCTCACGCCACCACCCTTGCAAACACATCACCAGCCAAGACCAGAGCCAAGTTGTTTCACAAGACACAAGACATCGCGCGATTCTGCACGTATAAGAAACATGAGCCACCTGCATGCAGCTGTATGGTAGATGTTTTGACCCGTGTACGCAAACCGCAACTGAAACAAATCGAGTGCAACATCTCCGCCCGTGCCTCTGCACATCGTTCACTGCAAGTCCACGGGGCTCGCTGCGCCCACGAGTCAACGTTAGCCAATTCTGTAGACTCAACATGGGAATTCCGATACGACACATCTGTGTTGGCACAGACCATAGATAACGCTACAGGCGTGCCGCGTGAACGAGTCAAAGGCTCACGCCGCTTGGAATATGCGTTTGGATGGTCGGACGGTGGCGTTGGGTGTGGCGTGCCGCTCCCATAGGGTGCGGACGGATTAGTCAGTACGTGACTGACTGAGGACCGAGGTCTTGATTCTTCGCCGCTTCATGTTCGGAGGTATAGAGGTGTATGATATGAGGATAGTAATTGGGTATCATTGGAAAAGATATAGCTGAAGTTCATATAGACAGAAAGACCTGCAGCGCGCACGCCGCTTTGTAATAACAAAAAAACGCCGCGTAATAGTCGGCGTTGAGAGGAGCAGCATTAGTTGTCCCAGAATGTCGCCTCACCTCCCATCATACTCGTTCTCATCATTGCTTTGCTCGTGTACCTCAATACTGTCTTCGATCTCCTCGTTCAACAACATGCCCAACTCATACGTCTTCTCGCGGATCTCCTCAGCCGCCTGTCTGTCTACGAGACAATCTTCCATGATCAACATAATCGCAACCTCAGGAACGAGCACCGCTTGCACGAAAGTTGCTGGTCCGGAGCCTTGTACAACCGGGTCGGAACATTTCTTGATCTCGTTCTTGAGCACCTTCATGACGGTCTCAGTGATGAGGCGTCTGCCATGAGGTCCATAATAGCCCGGATACGTTGATAGGTCATCAAGAGCGTGAGATTCGAGCTCCTCCTGTACATGTTCGGGAAGGTCTCTGCGCCTCGAAGGCACAGCTGCTGCCCGCCCAGTGAGCGCGAGTGGTTCATAGCGGTCGCGATATGTACTCGATCGCTCATTGTGTAGTATCTTGTACAAGTCCATGCGGCGCTTTTTGATGCGTCGAGGAAGATCGTCCCAAACGATTTCTGGATAATCTTTCTTGTACTCTTCCTGCGCAGATTTTGTTCTGTGGGCGTGGCAGAACTGGTTCTGGTTCTTGATTGTTCTGTTCTTGCCTTTCCAGTAGTCCCAGTAGTCGTCTTCTTGGACGGTTGCTCTGCATATAGGACACTGCGTTCCCTCTTCCGCTTCTTTCGGCAACTGTTTTAGGTAGCTTTCAAGGTCGCCGCACTCTTGCTTAGGCGCACTTGAATCAGGTTGGGATGATTCTGGAGCCCGATCTTGCATCCAGTCACCTAACTGGTCGTGAAGAACCGTGGGCTTAGCCCTTCTTGAGGCTAATCTGAGCTCCCTGTCTTCGGACTGTTGATTAGCAGGAACAGGCTGTGATGACGAAGATTTCAGAACATCGTCTAACTCGTCTCCATCTAGCATCGAAACCTCCGAATCGCTGTCATTGCCCTCTGCGATCGGCTCTGGTTTGCTCGCCTGCTTGGCATTGATGCTGTTCTGTTTGGGGACCCTTATTGCAGGTGCCTTTCTCTTAGGTGCCTTAGGTGGCGCCGCATGTATGTTCTTGGTGACACCACCGAATTTGGCAACATTTTTGCTCTTATTGGAGCCTTGACTGGCATATTCCATGCCAAAGTTGAAAGGATTATCTTGGGTCGCTCTGGAGGATGACTGTGATGAGGCTGCTGAATTGTTCTCCTTGTTATCGTCTAACGTCCTTTTCGGTTTTCGTGGCTGGCGAAGCTCTTCTGCTGGTGGAGATGCTGGCCGTATGATTTGCACTTTGCTGGGAGTTTTCCTCTGCGGTCTTCTCAGCTCGTCTGGCTCGGGTGCGCTGGCCGCGAGAGTGGTTTTGGGACGCGGCGCTCGTGGTTGAGGAGTATTCAATTCCTCGTCGGTCGACTCGGGCTCGGCGTTTATGTCTTCTTCGTCTTGCGGTTTCCGCTTCACTGGGATTTGCCTCCGTTTCGCGATTGGCTCCTCATGATCTTCGTCGCCTGCATGCTTCATGCCGCCTACTGTGCCAAGTAGCTTCGGGGTGCGCTTCGATAATGGCGGCATGTTCAGTGACACGACTTTGAAGGTCATGCAATATTAAGTTGATAAGGGCGGAGAGAAGATAGAAAAAGGCGGCAGCTGTATGCGCGTGCGGCACTGTGTATAAAATCGTCGTAGAGATGTTCAGGCTCGAGAATCGAAAGATCGCGTAGTGGGACGCGACTCGACGCGTGGGTGCAGGGTCCAACCCCACACTGTTCACCGAACATTCACCGTGCATCACAGAATGGTCGAACAGGGTTGGGACGGATTGTACAACATGAGCCAGAACTTGCGCGCTACGATTCGCCAATAAGAGCTTCCGGGTGTAACCATGAATCATTCCTTGTGCGATGTGTACAGTGATTAAACCAAGATATACTCTCGAATATATCCTGCGAGCTGTCTCTGATGTCTGACCAGACTTCCGTCCTAGGTCTACTATAAAGACAATCTGGTAGCGACCAAGACATTACTCCAATTGAAGATCTGTGTACTTGACATGTGCCAAAGAAGAAGAGAGCACTAAAGATCATCCGGGACTTATGTAAGCTACAAAGATCTGCTGTGAACGCGCTTACCGTGGGTGACGGCCCAACGAGCCGGACGGCCCAACGAGCCACCCCACCAAAACATCAACTAAACTCCAACACGCGATAACTCTGTCAACATGAGCTCAATTGAGGCTGCGCTTGCAGCTATCGAATCGCTACAACCAGGAGAACAGTTCAGCTATCGCAAAATTGCAGCAGAGTATTGCTGTAACCGTACAACGCTCGCGCGAAGGCATCAAGGCATTTCATCCTCACGCGCAATCCGCCAGGAAAACCAGCAAGCTCTTCACCCACAGCAAG